>MNCI01027678.1:120742-137591 GCA_015680685.1 Gnetum montanum
AACCATCCACTTGGATAACAAGGATGCATCTTCGAAGAGCCACCACCATTCCGACGAAACAAAAGAGAGAATGGAAAGCGAGAAGGGCCTTAGTTAGAGGGAACACTTGGGTTCCATAACCAGTGCTTGCAGCCCAAATTTTATTTCGTCTAAGGGGTGTGCTTTGAATCCTCACTTTGGTTTTTTGATTTTTTTTTTTGTGTTTTGTGTTTTTATGCGTGGGGACCACACCATGCAAAGACTTCTTTATTTTTATTGTCTCAGCTTCCGAGGAATGGGTAACATCAGAATAGTAAGAAAACTCAAGAAGAAAACAACCAAGCACCCAAGTGAATGACCAACACAAAAGCATCAAGTTCCCTTGAAGCCACACCCTTTGCTATCCTTGAGTCCTTTCTTAGTTTGAGAAATGCCCAGTCACCAATTCGTTGAAGTTCTTATTGGAAGGGAACTGTACATTTCCAAGCCAAGGGAAACCATAGACTTGATGGATGGATGGATGAAGTGATCTCATTGCCTGCCATATCAAAAGAACATACCTTAGTATCAACAATGTAACTTAAAGGTAAAAACCAAACATTAGCAATTAATGAAAAACAGTTCATCCCATCGGCCCGAACACTTATTGGGTGACGAATTTACATGATGGATGACACACACACACACACACACACACAAAAAGATAGAAAAATATAACGATGTTGTAAAACAAAAACAAGAAAAGTTAAAGAAAGTTGTAAAACAAAAATTAGAAAAGTTAAAGAAATTTGTAAAACAAAAATGTGTAAAACAAAAACGTTGTAAAACAAAAATGTGTAAAACAAAAACTGAAAAAGAACTGAGGGCCCCATATGGTTAGCATAGGTGGCCATCTCCCCCATGACTGAGTTGTAAGGGAGAGATCCGAAGTAATGAGCGTTTGTTTGAATTTCTTAGAAGTGCCCAACTTCTCCCAATTGATGATCTTAAGTTAAGGGGTGGAAGTTGGCGACGCTCACGTTCCAATGTGTCTATGCCACGGTTGTTGGCATGAGTTTCCTCAGTTCGTTCCATGCATATTTGTTTGCCCCTATGAGAAGCTGTCAACCACGGGGTGTCTACTACTTCTTGTGTGGTTGCTACATACAGGCATCTTTGTTGCAGAGTTTCTTGGGCACACCTGTTACATGGAGACATTTCCTCCATGTCATCACCCGATGAATCACTGTATGTGATGCATGGAACTATCCTCTTCTCGATCTTTCCACATATGTTGATCTTAGAGATTTCCAAGGAAAGATTGCGGATCCTAAGGCATGCATCTATTGTGCTTAGCCATGCCCTTCCCATGATAATTGGGAAATCCCCTTCGTTGTCTTTAACATCGATCACTAGAAAATCCGCTGGGTAGGACCAACCACACACAGTGGTAATAACATCTTCCACCAATCCCAAGGGAATGGTGATGGACTAGTTCGCCAACTCTAGTTGGATATTGCTCTTCTTAAGTTGTGGCAGGTTCCAGGTGTGATACATCTTTCGCGAAATTAAGTTGACTCCAACCTGAGTCAAGAAGAGCTCGATGTGGTGCATTTCCAGCGATCTGCAAATAAATAAAGGGACTCCCAGGATCAGTTAGTTTCATGGGAAGGTGGCCTACCTTGATCCAGTCAGTTACGGTATGTGTTAGCATAACCGTATGCGTTACACTCCTTTGGACTGAAGGGTGCTTCGAAGTGTTAGATGGTGGAGGTGTGTACATGGCCTCAACCACTTGTTGTTGCGAGAGTTTGTCCGGACTTTTAGTTCTGAAAAAAGGTCTCTTCTTTGTACAGTTGTCGCCAGAACTAGTACCCGGTTGGATATTTACAGCTCTCGCAGCGTGACATTGCTGTGGTTGAGGAGGAAGTTCCCCTTGCATTGTTGGAGCAGGAGGTGTTATGGGAACTACTTGAGGTGGAAGAGGTGCGGTTGGATTAGGAGGATGGTGTGGGTATGGAGTGTCTCCCGGAGGAGAAGGAGTCCTTCTGAAGTACTCCCGAGCTTGGTAGCGACGGTTGGGGGTTGCGTGACCCATAGAGTCACTTGGAGAATTCAGTTACTGCACATAATAACCGTAAGGATCAGGCTGCCGGTAAGGGTATTGATGTGTTGGCGGTGGCATCCCCCATGACTGTGGGTATTGCCACTGCTGTTGTTGTCCGATGGGCTGTGGAGGTGTTCCACTTGGATAATATGTTAGTGGTTGGTGGAACTGCCTTGGGTTACCTTGTGGATAAGGTAACCTTCGGGGTGTTTGCCGTTGATTAAGTCTTGGATTTAATGCATACACCCCAGACTCCTGCAGATGTGAGATAATTGGACAACATCCCTTAGGATGGTCATAGTAGCAGACCTCACATCCACTATCATTGTCTGAATCAGAATTTACAGCCACATCGGAGTTAGTGATTTTTCCCTTACCCTTGTTATGTGCAGGGCTTAAATCTCTCCACTTTTTCTTTCCTTTGTCACTACTTTGCTCAACCTTAGACTCTTCTACAATTTTCAAGACTGTTTCTATTCGTGAGTCTAAGGAATCCCACATTTGGTCTACCTTAGCCGATACCTCGGTTGTTAACTTTTGGATCGGCACGGTTTTCCGGTTCACCAACTCTTCGAGTGGTGACTCATCCTCCTCATCACAGAATTTCACTCCCTTCTTGCGAAGGGAGGGATCGCGGTTGTATTCTTCCGCACTTTCTCTCTTCCGTAGCTCACCCTCTTCTTGCGCTACTTGTTCCAACAAGCTTTCAACTTCATGGGCTCTTAGTTGGGAGAGTCTCCCTTGGGCGTAAGTCCCAAGAGTTCTTCTCGTTTCATTTCTTAGCCCATCCACGATGTGGCGAAGTTGATCCCGCTTAGCGTACCCATGGCCCGGGCAACGATGTAGCAGTGTATAGTAACGGGCCATGGCAGCATCCAAGGGTTCATGAGTACCTTGTTTCCAGCCTTGGATCTGCTTACGCAAATTGGACACTCTGGAGTACGTCTGATATTTGTTGTTGAACAATTCAAGCATCGTACTCCACCTCCTGATGGTTTCCGGTTCTAAAGACCGATACCAGCTTTCCGCTTCTTTGATGAGTGTCCATGGGAACAACTTAAGCTTCTGCCACTCGCTATCAACATTCTGCAAGGCACAGGCATTGTGGAATGCCTGCAAATGATTTTGCGGATCAGCATTGTATCCCCCTTCAAATCGTGGGATATTGTTCATGTCTAATCGCTTGATCCGACTGTCCTTTAAATGCCTTGTGGGAATCCTAACTGCCTCTCTAATGTCTAGCATACTTCGGGTTGCGAGTAGGGGTTCGTCATGATTGTCTCTTTCATGACCTCTATGATGTCTTCGTGGTGGTTCCCTACTCTCCCTACATCCTTGCCCTTGTCCTAACTCCTCTCGACCTTCCTGTCGAGGCATTTCATCTTCCTTTTTACTTTTACTCTCTCCGTTATGTTCACGATGGTTGCGCCCAGATGTGGAAGGGGAGTGTAAATGGTGAGATGAAGGAGAAGAGGAAGGGGATCCATCGCCATGGCGATGTTTCTTACCTTCTCTTCGGCTGCTTCGGCCCCGATCGTTGTAACGATCCAATTGTCTGTCATTAGTGTGAGTAGTTGTTCCTGCCGTGAACAGTTGGTGCTCATGGGGATCAGGGCCTGTAGCATGTACAGTTGATCGAAGGCCCTGATGTTTAACCTCTTCACCAGAGTGAGGAGGAGGAACATCATTTTCTAAGAGACCCAGTGTGAGGGGTTCCTCATCTCCTATTTCACTAATGACATGGGGAACCTTTCCCTTCAACAGTGAATGTTGGCTCTCCTGCCTTGCATCCCGAATACGTTGGGCATCTGTGGGACGATAATCCCTTATGTCATAATCATCCAGAACGTATTCCGCAATCAGTTCTTGCATGCCAGTTTGTGCTAAGGCACGGAAAAGCATGGTAGGGGCAGATCTATCTGGGGGTAACACAATGTTACCTTGCAGATCTCTCCATCGCAGTTGTTCATCTTGATGAAAAATAAAAGTAAAGTCAGGGATATACTCATCAGGATGAGTATATGTGACCTTAGATTGTTTAGGACCTGGCTGATCTGGGTTATGCGTATGAGGCTGACCATCTCCTGTATTGCCCTTAGGTGAGTTGATTTCGTGAGAAGAAGCCATTTCTAATGGTGTGCTGTTTTACCGTTATCTAATGTTCTTGAGTAACTGATTAACCCTAAGGTTCGTTTGAGCTCACAATGATGTGAGTGATATCCCTTATGTTCAATTGGCGTAAAAAACACTTATTCCCCGGCAACGGTGCCAATGATGAGTGGCGAGGTACCCCTACACTCAACCATACGAATACAAGCGTGCACGCGCGATCCGGTCGAACTCCGCAGACTAAATGCCTTAATGCCATAAGAAACACTTGGGGTTAATCGTTCGTTGTCTTCCCAGGCTTGCTGTATATGTCACGGTGTATGGTTAAGAAAGTCTGAGGTATGTGATTTTTTTGGTATTTTTCAGTTTATCTCCTAAGCTATGAGAGAAAGGGTTGAGAAACTAACTAACCCTAACTAATGTCCTAAGTCTAAATTAACTAGCGTCAGCATCCGTTCCCACTTACCGGACACACCCTGAACTATGCAACTGTGGCTACCAAACGCTAATCGTTGCTGGGATCACCACACGTAACGCAAGTGCTCGAAGTGGTCGTACTGAGGCACCTATTTAGCCTAAGTGTGATAAGCAGCCGATTCCTTGGCTAGCCGTACACACCCGTGGATGCTCGTAGCCAAGTCATACTTATCACACGTTCTAGCCTAGCGATGAGTAGCTGATTCCTTAACTAGCCGTACACATTGGACTACTACTAGGATTACCAAGCGTAGATCCTGGAATACGCTACTGGGTTACCAAGCAGTCACAATGCTCGTAGTCAAGTCGTACTCACGCGTTGCGACGAGCAGCCGATTCCTTGATTAACCTTACACATCCGTAGATGCTCGTAATCAAGTCGTACTCATGCGTACTAGGAAAGCAATAAATAACAACAATAATTAAAACCATGTACTGCAAGGTTTATCCAATCAAGTTCGTCTTTATTGCCGTACACAACTTGTGTTCAGGTTACAAAGTTGCTCGAATAAAGAGCCATTCACTCTAGGACTCCTACTGCGGGCACATGGGAAAAATTCTAACTCTGGAGGGATCAAACTGCCAGAGCTTTGCTACTTCAAGCCAAGATTGGGAAATGAGGGGAGTGCCGCCTCTTATTTATAGATATGGCGGTGGACCGCGATATCGCGGCACCGTGCATGTCGTGTCTCATCACCAATAAATTGAAAAGGTTTATATATGCCATAAAATTTCAATTTAAATTTAAGTTTTAGTTCCAATAAGAATTTATGTTTAAGGTAATTATTTTTTTATTTTTTGTTAAAATAATCAAAATAATTCATTGTATTTAAATATATATGTAATGAAATCCTTCAAAGGTCTCAAACAAACTAAAATGTAAATAAATAAATAACCACACACTCACTTTCTGACTTAACGAATACATAAAAGACATCGAACATTCATATGAAACGATCCAAGAAATTTGGAAAAACCAAATTACTCACGGAGTCACGCTATAACCTCCTCACCTCAACCATAGTCAACCCAAGCGGTGGACTGCACCCGCAACGTTTGGCAAATCCACACCATTCAAAATGGAAATATGTAAGTGATAAGCAAGCGCGTCAAATGCGAACGTCAATTTAGTATTATTTGACGTGTTCACCAGATTCGCTCGGAATGTCACTGTACCGAAAGGGAATGCTGACGTGGATATTTTAGATTCCACGTTTAAAAAGTTAATTTCAGGAGCCGATCGTACGTCACGCATGAGGTGTTGTAACGCCGAGGGGGACCCACGTGTCACATGAACTGCATTTGTGGCTGCCGCATGTTCCGTTTGATATCATAATAATCCGGCGCTCGCTACTGCTCACACATTCCTTCGTTCACAATTTAGTAGCAGGATATGTTCATGGATCTTGCATGCTTTATTTCTTACAAAAGAATCAGACAAGAATTTCTGCCATTGCGATTCTGTGGTAGAGTCGTGTCCGTTTCTGGCAGGGAATTTCTGCCATTGCTATTCTGTGGTAGAGTCGTGTCCGTTTCTGGTTTCTGGCAGGGCTGTACATTGAGGCCTTTTTTCGGACATTGTTTGTTGGACTATTTTTTATCAAATGCGCTTTAAAACTTTTGAAAAATGACTTTTTGATGCCGGCATGAAAAAGCATCTTTTTTGTAAGCCTCACCCAAACGCCTTACCTTTCAAAGGAAATGCCAATTTGCGTCTCATAGTCATTTACGAATTTGCACTTCGGTTACGAGAAAATTGGATATACTGCATGCGTAAAAAAATATTTGCAGAGGCCATCTAAATATTAGTATTAAATTTTTAAGTTCATGTAATGCATCCTTTGAAGCTGTGCCTCACGGTAAAAAATACGAAGTCTTTTTTTTTTTTTCTTTTTGAAATTTCGACTTTGATGTATTGGTACTTTTTAGAGTGTTGTACAGAAGATAATACGAAGTCTTATGTTTTTTTGAAATTTCAACTTAGATGTGTTGGTGCTCTGTGAAGTGGCGTACAGAACACCTTGCCATGGTTAGTTAATGCAAGTATCACAGGCAGTTTTGACCAAAATATTTCAGACAGCAATAAGGGTGTTTTAGAAAAAAATGGGTTTCCCGGTGGTGCTTGTTTCTTAATTTTTGCATATGAAATAGTAGTGCAGAAATTTTTCACACCAGGGTTGTAGATAATGGATTTGGGGAAAGAAATTGGGATATTGTTGCAATCATATTTTTCACACGTTAACATAAGGAAACTTCCTCAGTTTTGTAGACCGTGGATTTGAAGAAAATTTTGAAAAAAAATTGTAAATGGGTTGTTTGGTTTATTAAAAATTATAAATAAAAATGGGTCATTGTATATTCATAGCTTATGTATTTTTTCTCTGCAAATATTTTGAATCATACTAGATTGATCATCTAAAATTCATGGTCAATTGCACTTGATTTCTCAAGAATCAAACGGAGAATAAAGAGCATTATAGTTGATAACTAGTTAAGACCTAATGAAGTTAGTTTTAGGGGAAAAATGGCTAGTTGTAGGAAAAAAACAAAATTAATATATATATATAACTAGGTGCAAAAAAAGAAGGGGAAAAGAAAGAGAATTTAAGAGATACAAGGGCTAAAATAAAAATAGTTAGTTGCAGAAATACATAGTGCAAAGGGTATGGAAAATAGGGGGTATAAGAGGTTGTTGTTAGTTTAGTGGGTATAGGAGAATTGTGAGAAGAGGTAGCAGGGTTGGTGGTGGCCTACTACCTCCCCCACAGTTCAGGGGCCGTGGAGGCACAAGGGGTCCTCCTCTCCTCGTGTCTTCGAAACCATACTGGCATAGCAGTTCCATGCATTAGTAAGAGAAGGCTACGACTTACCTCATTGCCCCACTCGGTAGAACCTTGCCTAGGAGGGTTGCGTAGTTCAACTCTACATTGGGGTGTTTAACCAAGTGTGTCATGAGACGTGCTATGGGATGTTGCATGTGCTCTTTAGAGCATGACACCAACTACCAGCAGACGATGATGAATTTGGAGGGTTCAGCTGGTAGTCCCTATGGTGTCCACGTGAGTGGAGCAAGGGGGTGCTATATAGCTTGTTAGTATATCGCAAATATTGTATTTGAAACACTGCTCATGAGACATGCTAACACTAACACATTGTTTGTTGGCATGTGTTTCAAGATTGTTGATTGTTGAGGCTTATTCCTCATGAGTTTTGTCCTAATTTAGAATCTGCTTTGGAAACTCTTAAGGTGCCGAACAACAGTTTCAAGGACAATGTTGTTATAGATGGTATCAGAGCCTCACACTTTGATTTGCCAATAAAGCTTTCTCAATAAAGACATAAGAGGGTTTGTGGTTTGTGAGGTTTTCATTTTCAACTTCTGCTAATCACTCTTCCTTTGAGGATGGCTTTGTGCTAAAGCTCTCTCTTTGGCAACATGGAGCCTGGTGGACCTAGTGACATGGCTGAAGATCAAGCAAACCTAGAGATTGAGGTTGAGATAAAACTTGGTTAGGATGAGACTAAGTTTCAAACCTTATGGGACCATGTCAAAGCAATTGATGAGGCCTTAGCCTGTCTTAGTCCAAAAAATGCAGATGCGATCCATCACATTCTTAAAGACATTGATTTACCACAAGACAAGATGGATCTTCGCTCTAAGGACAAGGTGAAAGTGGCAGAGGCTAAGGTTTTAATCTTGGAAGGTTGTCTAGATCGCATGCTCAACCTCTACAAGGATCTATTTGGATCCTTGGAAGAGGCATAAACGAAAGCATCTTTGGTTGAGGACCTAATTGGATGAGTGAAAGTCTTGGAGGATACCTTGGTGGGGGTAAATCAGGAGCTATCTCATTTGAAAATTGAAAATGCCATCTTGAAATCCTCCTTGGTAGGATGCTTGATATCCTCCTTGATGATATCTTGATATATAGCCAGACCATGGAGGAACATGCTCTCCACCTGTAGTTAGTCCTTAAGAAGCTATGGGAAAATAAGCTGTAATTAAGAAAGAGAAATGTGAATTCTACTACTCAGAGCTAAAATTTCTAGGACATCTCATAGGGCATGGGTAGGTGAAGCCAAATTCGAAGAAGGTAGAGGTTGTGTGCCAATGGCTCGCTTCTACTAATGTTCATGAGGTCAGACAATTTATGGGGTTAGCCAGCTTCTATCGTAAATTCATCAAAAATTTCTTGGGTATCACTGCTCCCCTCACCAATTTGCAAAAGAAAGAAGTCCCATGGTAGTGGGATTCAAACTATCAACAAGCCTTTGATAGAATCAAAGAAGCTTTAACCTCCCATCCAGTGTTGGCATTGCCAGATTTCTCAAAAACCTTTTGAGGTTCATACTGATGCTAGTGAGAATGCAATCGGTGGCATGTTGCTACAAGAAGGTCATGTTGTTGCTTATGAGTCCCAGAAGCTAAATCAAGTAGAGCAGAGATGGCCAGTCCATGAGAAAGAAACATTTGCTATTGTCCATTGCTTAAGAGCATGGAGACACTACTTGCTGGGAAGTCATGTCCTTGTAAAGATAGACAATTTGACCACTAGCTATCTACTAAATCAAATGAAGCTGAGGCCCAAACATGCCCAATGGTTAGCTATGCTATCTGAATTTGATTTGGAATTAACCTATCATCCTAGGAAGGAGAACGTGGTGGTAGATGTGTTGAGTCGCCATCCTTAGCCTACCTCCTAGCTCTTTTCTATCATTGGACCACAAACTTCACATGTTCAGTGTGACGAAGTGTTGTTGGCTCGAATTCAAGATGGCTTAAAAAGGGATCCTCATGTCATTGATTTGATGAAGTTGATAGAAATTGGGCAAGCACCACAATTCAAAATGAGGGATGGACTGCTTTGGTTCCATGACACTCGAATATGTGTTCTGGATTGGGATGGCCTACGTAAGGAGATAATCTGATAGTGCCATGACACATAGTGGGTTGATAGCAAAGAACCTTAGCACTCATTGAGAGAACTTTCTTCTGGCGAAAAATGTATCGGGATGTGATTTCTTATATTCAGAAGTATTTGGTGTGCCAACAGGACAAAGTTCTATAGAGCATCCAGGTGGTCTTCTACTTCCCTTGGAAATTCCTCCATTTCCGTGGGCTACAGTGACTATGGACTTCATCACAAGATTGCTGAATGTTTAGGGCTTGAGTAGCATCATTGTAGTGGTGGATAAATTTTTTAAGTTTTCTATATTCATTCCCTACCCATCGTAGTTGATGAGACGCGATATCGCATGCACCGCGATATCGCGGCCGTCACGATATCGCATCCCATGCGATATTGAGTACGCGATATTGCATCGTCCCCTGCGATATCGCGGTCCACCGCCAAATATATAAATAAGAGGTGGCACTCCCCTCATTTCTCATCCTAGGCTAAAAGTAGGGAAACTCTGGTAGTTTGATCACTCCAGAGATAGAATATTTTCCATGTGCCCGCAGTAGGAGTCCCCAAGTGAACGGATCTTTATTCGAGCAGCTTTGTACCTAAACGCAAGTTGTGTACGATAATAAAGATGAGCTTTGTGGATAAACCTTGCAGTGCATGGAATAGGTTTATTACCTGTTATTTCTTGCATGTTATTTATTACCTGCATTAGCGCGGCATGAGTACGACTTGATTATGAGCATTGACGAATGTGTACGGTTAATCAAGGAATCGGCTACTCATCGCGATTAGTCTCTCTCACCCTCAACTCCTAGAATACGGGATGAGTACGACTTGATTACGAGCATCCATGGGTCTGTATGGCTAGTCAAGGAATCAGCTGCTCATCACGTTAGGCTAGTTAAGTGCCTCAGTACGACCACTTCGAGCATGTGCGTTATGTGTGGTGATCCCAGTAATGATTAGCATTTGGTAGCCACAGTTGAATAGTTCAGGGTGTGTACGGTAAGTGGGAACGGATGCTAACGCTAGTTAATTTAGACTTAGGTCCTTAGTTAGAGTTAGTTAGCTTTCTCAACCCTTTGCTCTTAGAATAGGAGAAAAAACCATAAAAGACCATAAAAATCATATACCTCGGACTTACTTAACCATACACCATGACAACAACAAGTAAGTCTGGGAAGACAACAAATGATTAACCCCAAGTGTTCCATGGGGCGTTTAGGCATTTAGTCTGCAGAGTTCGACTGGATCGCGTGTGCTACGCTCGTTTCGTATGGTTGAGTGTAGGGGTACCTCGCCACTCATCATTGGCGCCGTTGCTGGGGACTAAGTGTTTGTATGCCGAATAGAACATAAGGGATATCACTCACATCGTTGTGAGCCTTAACGAACCTTTGGGTTAATCAAGAGAAAATTATATAACAGTGGAATTAGCACATCGATTAAAAAGGCCTTCTTCTCATAAGAGCAACTCACCACCTAAGGACCATACACGAGACAATCGGCAACATAAAACACATAACCAAAATCAGCCAAGTCCTAAACAATATAAGATGACATATACTCATCCCGATGAGTATATTCCTAACTTTACTTTTATTCTCCATCAAGACGAACAACTGCGGTGGAGAGATTTGCAAGGTAACATTGTGTTACCCCTAGATCGATCAGTCCCTAACATGCGTTTCCATGCCCTGGCACAGATTGGCATGCAAGAATTATTTGCTAAATACGTTGCGGAAGATTTTGATATGAGGGATTATTATCCCACAAATGCCCAACGTATGAGAGACTTAAGGTAGGAGAGCCAACATACATTGTCGAAGGGTAAGGCCCCGCATGTCCTTAGTGAAATAGGAGATGAGAAACCCTTTATCATGGGTTCTTTAGCAAAAGATGTTCCCCCTCTTAACAATGGTGAGGAGGTTGAGTATCAGAACCTATGATCAACGGTACGTATCCCTGGTTTTGATGCCCGTGAGCACCAACTGTTCACAGAGGGAACAACTGCTCATGCTAAGGATGAGCACTTTGATCATCACCACGATCGAGGCTGTAGTAGTTGAAGAGAAGACAAGAAACATCGTCATGGCGATGGTTCCCCTTCTTCTTCCCCTTCTTCACATCACTCATCCTCTCCTTCCACATCTGGGCACAGCCACCGTGAACATAAAGGTGAGGATAAAAGTAAGAAAGACAAAAAACCTTGAAGGGAAAGTCAAGAGAGAGGACAAGGGTAAGGACGTAGGGAGAGTAGGGAACAACGCAGACATCACATGTGTCATAAAAGAGACGATCATGACGAGCCCCTACTCGCAACCCGAAGTATGCTTGACATTACAAATGCAGTTAGGATTCCCACAAGGCATTTAAAGGATAGCCGGATCAAACGTTTAGATATGAACAACATCCCACGATTTGAAGGGGGATACAGTGCTGATCCACAAAACCATTTACAGGAATTCCACGATGCCTGTGCCTTGCAGAATATAGAAAATGAGTGGCAAAAACTTAAGTTGTTCCCAAGGACACTCACCAAAGAAGCAGAGAGCTGGTATCGGTCCTTAGAACTGGAAACCATCAGGAGGTGGAGTACGATGCTAGAACTGTTCAACGAAAAGTATCAAACGTACTCTAGAGTGTCCAATTTGCATAAGTAGATCCAAGGCTAGAAGCAAGGTACAAACGAACCCTTGGATGCTACCATGGCCCTCTATTACACATTGTTACATCGTTGCCCGGGCCATGGGCACGCTCAGCGGGATCAACTTCGCCACATCGTGGATGGGCTAAGGAATGAAACTAGAAGAACCCTTGGGACTTATGCCCAAGGGAGACTTTCACAAATTAGAGTCCATGAAGTGCAAAGCTTGTTGGAGCAAGTAGCAAATGAAGAAGATGAACTACGCAAAAGGGAAAGTGCGGAAGAGTATAACTGTGATCCCTCCCTTCAAAATAAGGGAATGAAATTTTGTGATGAAGAGGATGAGTCACCACTCGAAGAGTTGGTGAACAGGAAAACCTTGCCGATCCAAAAATTAACAACAGAAATAATGGCTAAGGTAGACGATGTATGGAGTTCCTTAGACTCTAAAATTGAAACTGTTTTGAAAATTGTAGAAGAGTCTAAGGTAGAACAAAGTAGTGACAAAGGTAAGAAAAAGTGGAGAGATTTAAGCCCTGCACATAACAAGGCTAAGGGAAAAATCACTAACTCCGATGTGGCTGTAGATTCTAACATAGACGATGATAGTGGATGTGAGGTTTGTTACTATGAACATCCTAAGGGATGTTGCCCAGTTATCTCACATTTGTAAGAGTCTGGGGTGTATGCGCTAAATTCAAGACTCAATCAACGGCAAACACCCCGAAGGTTACCTTATCCACAAGGTAACCCAAGGCAGTTCCACCAACCCTTAATGTATTATCCAAGTGGAACTCCACCATAGCCCATCGGACAGCATCAGCAGTGGCAATACCCACAGTCATGGGGGATGCCATCGCCAACACATCAGTACCCTTACTGGCAACCTGACCCTTATGGATATTATGTGCAGCAGCCGATTTCTCCAAGTGACTCTATGGGTCACTCAACTCCTAACCGTTACTACCAAGCTCGGGAGTACTTTAGAAGGATTCCTTCTCCTTCGGGAGACACTCCATATCCACACCATCCTCCTAATCCATCAGCACCTCTTCCACCACAAGTAGTTCCCGTAACACCTCCTGCTCCAATAATGCAAGGGGAACTTCCTCCTCAACTACAGCAACGTCATGCTGCGAGAGCTGTAAATATCCAACCTGCTGCTGGTTCTAAAAACTGTAAAAAGAGAAGACCTTACTTCAGAACCAAAAGCCCAGACAAACTCTCGCAACAACAGGCTGTTGGGGCCATGAACACTCCTCCACCATCTAACACTTCGGAGCACCCTTCCGTCCAAAATCAGAGCTTAACGCATATGGTTATGTTAACACATACCGTAACTGACTGGATCAAGGTAGGCCACCTTCCCAAGAAACTAACTAACCCTGGGAGTCCCTTAATCTATTTACAGATCGCCAAAAATGAATCACATAGGGCTCTTCTTGACTCAGGTTTCGGAGTTAACTTAATTTCACGAGAGATGTATCATGCCTGGAACCTGCCCCAACTTAAGAAGAGTAACATTCAACTAGAGCTAGCAGACCTGTCCATCACCATTTCCTTGGGATTGGTGGAGGACATCATCACCACTGTGTGTGGTTGGTCTTACCCAGCTGATTTTCTGGTGATCAAAGTTAACAACAACGAAGGGAACTTTCCAATTAGAATGGGAAGGGCATGGCTTAGTACAGTAGACGCATGTCTTAGGATTTGCGATCTTTCCTTGGAAATCTGTAAGATAAACATATGTGGAAAGATCGAGAAGAGGAAAGTTCCATGCATCACATACAGTGATTCATCGAGTGATGACATGAAGGAAATGCCTCCATGTAACAGGTGTGCCCATGAAACTTTGAACCAAAGATGCCTGTATGTAGCAACCACACAAGAAGTAGTAGACACCCCGTGGTTGACAGCCATTAGAAGGAGTAGAAAAATATGCATGGAACGAACTGAGGAAACCCATGCCAACAACGAAGGCATAGATACATTGAAATATGAACGTCACCAACTTCCACCCCTCAACCTAAGAACATCAGTTGGGAGAAGTTGGGCACTTCTTAGAAATTTAAACAAATGCTCATTATTTCGGACCTCTCCCTTACAACTCAGTCATGGGGGAGATGGCCACCTATGCTGATCATATGGGGCCCTCAGTTCTTTTACGTTTTTGTTTTACAAAATGTTTGTCTTACAACATTTTTGTCTTACACATTTTTGTTTTACAAATTCCCTTAACTTTTCTGATTTTTTTTTTACAAATTTCTTTAACTTTTCTAGTTTTTGTTTTACAACATCGTTATACTTTTCCATTTTTTGTATGTGTGTGTGTTCCACCCTGTAAGTTTGTCCCATAATAAGTGTTTGGAAGGATGGTATGAACTAGTTTCATATTGATTGCTAATGTTTGTTTTTTACCTTTAAGTCACAATGTTGATACTAAGATATGTTTCTTTTGATATGGTAGGCAATGAGATCACTTCATCCATCCATCCACCACTTTCTAAGGTTTCTCTTAGCTTGGAAAAGTACAGTCCCTTTCTTAATAAGAACTTTAATGAATCGGTGACTGGATATTTCTCAAACTAAGGAAGGACTCAAGGATTGCAAAGGGTGTGACTTCAAGGGAACTTGATGCTTTTGTGTTGGTCATTCTCTTGGGTGTTTGGATGTTTTCTTCTTGAGTTTTCTTGTCGTTCTGATGTTACCCACTATTGAAAGCTGAGACAATAAAAATAAGAAGTCTTTGCATGGTGTGGTTCTAGCGCATAAAAATACAAAACACAAAAAAAAAAGTGAAAAAGTGAGAATTCAAAGCACACCCCTTAGAAAGAATAAATATTTGAGCTAAAAGCACTAGTTATGAAACCAAAAGTGTTCCCTCTAACTAAGGCCCTTCTCGCTTCCCATTCTCTCCTTTGTTTCGTCGGAATGGTGGTGGCTCTTGGGGAGTGCATTCTTGTTGTCCAAGTGGATGGTTTAACTGAATGCATCGATGCGAAGTCACTAAATGTGGTTGGTTTGAGGCCGGAGTTGGAATGAGAATTGCTAAGTCACATTAATCATAAAACACACAAGGGGCTATACACCACCTTGTTCTTGGGATTCCATTCCATTCTCTTCTCTCCATCCTGCTCTCCATTGTTCACCTCATTGCCGGTTGTATCATTAGTGTATATATTTTGGTTGATGCATTGTTTTCTTTTCGGTAAATTCTTACAGTTAAGACTTTAACTCTTGTTCCAAATGATATTCTCAGTGCCTACGGACTCTTTGAATGTGAGTTTGTCAGGGCACTAAGGGCATGAGCCTGCTTTGGGGAGGACCCACTGACATTCCTATTTGGAGCATTAGTTACATTCTTTCCCTTAACATTTTGCAATTAATTTTATTTTGTTCATTTCCATCTTGACATCCATTTCATCGATGCCATAGTTGTCCCTTTTTATCTATCTTTCTTACTCCTTTTCTTTCTCCATTCTAACGCTACCGGAGGTTCGTGATTAGTCATGGGGGTATGGGGCCTGATTTTTTCGATTTTCTCCTAGCCCCGAAATTTTTGATTTTCTTCCTAACCCCTACACCTTCGGTAGTCATCCTTAATATCTTCCCAGATCCATATCAGCCATACCACAACCTAGCCAATGGACTTACACCAAAGCAAGGTATCAATTACATGATGATTCAATTGCCCTTGCTAATATACGATTGTGTTGTGTGTGTAGATGGTGGACATGCAACAATGGATTGGATCTAGAGCAAACACTTGGAATGAAGTAGCATTGAAGCAGCTATGCAAGGAGCAAGATCAATGGCGCGCTTACGGATGAACAATGAAGGCGCAATCTTGGCGTTGGCAGCAGCAACACTTCTTTCTCTCTATCTTTCTCAGTTGCCAACTAAGGCCTGATGTCATTGTAATAAGGTGTTCACCCTTGTTGTTATGAACACCAGTTTTGTCAAGTCTTGTAATAATGATCCGTTCACATGTCATCCCATTAGTTCCATTCCCCTCAATAATTCCATACCTACCCGATATTATTGTAAGGAACTCGAGGACGAGTTTTCATTTAGTCATGGGGGTATGATGAGACGCGATATCGCATGCACCGCGATATCGTGTATGCTATATAGTGGTTCACCGTAAAATCTATAAATAAGAGGCAGCACTCCCCTCATTTCTCATCCTAGGCTAAAAGTAGGGAAACTATGGCAGTTTGATCACTCCAGAGATAGAATATTTTCCATGTGCCCGCAGTAGGAGTCCCCAAGTGAATGGATCTTTATTCGAACAGCTTTGTACCTGAAAGTAAGTTGTGTACGGAAATAAAGACGAGCTTTGTGGATAAACCTTGCAGTGCATGGAATAGGTTTATTACCTGTTATTTCTTACATGTTATTTATTACCTGCATTAGCATGGCATGAGTACGACTTGATTACGAGCATTGACGAATGTGTACAGCTAATCAAGGAATCGGCTACTCATCGTGATTAGTCTCTCTCACCCTCAAATCCTAGAATACGGGATGAGTACGACTTGATTATGAGCATCTACGGGTATGTACGGCTAGTCAAGGAATCGGTTGCTCATCATGTTAGGCTAGTTCAGTGCCTCAGTATGACCACTTCGAGCACGTGCG
>MNCI01027683.1:0-33873 GCA_015680685.1 Gnetum montanum
GAGCCTTGCTACTTTTGTGAAGTTGTTCTTTGTAAGAATAACTAGTCCGATAACAATCAATTTGTTTACTATTAATCATAGTTGACTTTCATTATAGTGATAAAATTTATGATAAATTGGAGATAATGGATAACCACAAATCTTTGGTGGCAACATTTTATTTTTTTATGATATACATCATATTATTTTTTTTCTTAATTATTTTATTTTAAATATTTTTGATAATTTATTTTTAATCATGTATTAAAAGAGGGATCTTCACTTGAAGGCTCAAAGGTCCTTTGCAAAGAAAGGTCCTAGGAGGATTATTAAATGAGCAAAAGCCTAACTTCTTTGAGTCACTATTCCTAGGCTTGAACTCATACCTTTGAGTTGAGAAACTAGCACCTTACTATCAGTTCAAATTACCGCCCTTCGATTTTAATTATTTATATTTAATTAAATATCAAAATAATACTAAAGTGTAACACAAAACAAGCACTCCTCCTACTGCTTCAAAGACCATTTTTGTACATTATCTCTTTTCATTGATCTTTTTTTACTGAGATTCTTTTCTTTGAATTAGTGTTTCTTATTACAGTGATGTTCAATCACTGCAATTCATATTCAATATAGTATGCTCCTCTCTGGCCTTTCTCTATTCGCATTTCAAGAAGGGCAGCAAATCCTTCTATTCGTAGATCTAATCTCCGACCTTATGCTTGTTTATATAGATAAAAGAGTGACAGGAGAGTTCACTGTTTTCAGGTCATCTTTGAGGATTTTATTTGATTATTAACATGCAGTGGTGAATATGCATTTAGTATTGGTCTATGACTTTCTGAGTGGTATGAAAGATTTAGAATGTTGTTCACTTGTTCTGCCACTACCTTTTTGTCACTCTCAAGTTCTAGCATATTGATTACCTCTTCCACTGCTGCTTCCATACTAAATTTTCTCTATATTTAAACCTCGTTTCTTTTGCGTAACCTAATTTTGTGCCCAGTTTTCCTTTTCCGGTAACTATGCTTTTAGCAATTAATTACTATGAGAAACCACACAGATTTATAATTCAAATAAGAATAAGAGACGTGTTGAAGCTACTACTCATACAAAAACACTTGTTCGTGTTGAAGTGGGCCTAACAGAAGGATTAGGATTGTCCAAGGATCAAGCCTGGACGGCTTCAAAATGAGAGCTAAGAATTCTCAAATTCAATGATATCACGGGACCTGGAATGACATGATGCAAAATGATAACTAATCTTATCAATATCTGTCTCTGAGGAAATAAACTGGCTATCAGAAATTTCATGCAAACTTTTCGCAGCAGGTTGCTGAGGATATACAAATCTTGATCTAAATGAACTTTGTTGTTGATGGCCACTGCAGCGATGAGTGGTGAGATGCATACTACTTTGAATTTTGGGGATTCTGTCAATGACATCGATCCCTATTGTTGGATCTCAATAAATCAATATTGATTATATCTGTTAAGATCAATGCCCACCAAAATCAGTTGAACTGCAAAACACAAATGCAAGAAACAAGGTTGATCCAAGGGAAAAACAACTTCGGTTGATCTCTAATTTAGAAAATGAGGTCGTGAGAGCTACAAATGATTATATCCGTATCATTTGCCTTTAATTTGATTATGAGAGCTACAAATTAAGAGAACATTGTGAGAAATGGATGAAAGAAATTGTTTTCTATAATCATTCCACTTTCCCTCATAATATGATTGAAGGATACCCCGATCTTGCTTCTTAACTCCCATAAAGAAACAACACCACCATCAATAGAAATGAGGGTTAAGTAGCAGACTTTCATTTCCGCGAAGAATTCCAACACAATTTCCCTATGATACTGGCAATGCAAACGAAGGAAGTTCAGTCTTTTCCATAAATCCTCGGCACTTTTGCGATGTGGTTGTTTTATCAGTAATTGCTTATGCATATCAATTGCTTTGATCAGATGTAACATGGAAATTTTACATAAAGGTTCTTCATAATCTATGATGACATTCTAGCCTTGAGCTCTCATTTGCCGCCGGAGTTGCACAAGAGGAATGACATTTATTATATCAAAGGGATTTCTTGTTAATGGATTCTCTACCACTTGTTTGATATCCCATATTTTCTCCAAATTTCAACGATCATATAGTTGTTGAGTGGGATCCTCTTGCAAGGCTAACATGACAGGATCATAAGAAAAATCTTGAGATATACAGTCTAAGAATTTATAATCAATTTCTTTATCATCCATCTGTCCGATCCTGCTTTCCATTTTTAAAAATTGTTGATGTTCCAGTCAGGTACTTTTATTACTTGACTTTCACAAGTAATCTTTGTATCTTAATCGAATGCCTTGAGCACAGCTATCTTCGATACTTGATCTGCTGCTTTGTTCTCAAGAAGCTTTCGGCGTATCTTTTACTATGCCCAGAACTTATTTCTGCTTACAGAAGTTGTTAATCTGTTTATTTAACATTGAACAGAATCCTGTTAATACAAACTTTATATATGTAAGATGCGTGGTAAATTGAAATTAAATTTTGAAACAGACCCTCACGGCCCATAGGCCTATTCTTTTTAATTATAGTTAATATTTAAATAGAATGTATTTAAAATTAAATTTTTTCTTACTGCAATATATTTGGATTATATACGGGGGTTTAGAACCCATTGACTTCCCAATTCATGGAAGTTTATTTTTGGAAAAGAAACGTGTTCATCTAATTGTATTTCTATTTCAACTATTTACCTTAGGCCTCTCTATAGATCCATAGATATAATGCTCTTCATCTCATCAACATGAGGTAGAATTTGATAGTAAAGGATCATGACCAATAGCCACAATGCTCATCTCATTCCAAGAGGGTTGGTAGATGAGTGACAATCTAACCTCTTTGAGTGGATGAGCCTACAAGCCTAGGCCTTCAACCTAACAAATGAATACCTTACTATCACTCTAAATGATGGTCTAGGTAAAATTTGATAGTGATTATAAAATTTAAGAGAACTTTCTTAAGAGGATTGCTCGTATAAATTCCAAGGGGCCTTAATGGATGCACACAAAAATTTTAGTTCATTATTATTAAGAGCATTAAAAATAGGTATTGATCTTTGCACCAATGATGAAAGGAACTAGTTCTATACCATGTCATGATGACATTTTCAACCCTCCAATGATTTCCTACTTCCATGTCATGCATGTAAGTTTCATAGTCGAATTAAAAAGGAAACACATTCCCTTGTAGTGGAGTAACCTTAACTTTCACCCTTTGTTAATGATGAGAGTGGTTACTCTAGTAGTTATTCTAATTATTAGAGCAGTTACTCTAATTATTATAGTGGTTACTCTAGAAGTTATTCTAATTATTAGAGTGGTTACTTTAATAGTTATTCTAATAATTAGAGTGGTTACTCTAGCGGTTACTTTAATAGTTATTCTAATTATTAGAGTGGTTACTCTAGCAGTTACTTTAGCAGTTATTCTAATTATTAGAGTGGTTACTCTAATTATTAGAGTAGCATCTCCCAAGCCTATAAATACAGTGCGTAGGTGCATAATTGAAAGGATGTCTTTCAGCAGTCAAGTAGCGAAACTCTTATAGTCTATTTGAAAGTTAGAGTATTTTCCAGGTGCCCGTAGCAGGAGGTCTAAGTGTGAAAGGATCTTTATTTGAGCATTTTGTACCTGAGCACACCCTGTGTATGGCAATAAAGACAAGTTCTTTGATTCATCTTTGCAGCACTTGAGATTTGTTTTCTTACACATTTCTTTTATTTTATTTTCTTATGCATTTATTTTATTTTATTTTATTTTATGCACTTTACATTTTTGTTATTAGCATAGCAATTCATTTTCATCAATTAAGCAAATTGTTAAATTACACAAGCATGACTGCTTTGAGCATGCGTGTAATGCTTGGTAACCCAGTAACGATTAGTGTTTGGTAATCTCAATAGTGTTGCACTGGTTCCGGATGTGTATGGCAAGTGGGAATGGATGCTTGTGTTAGGATTAGTTAGAACTTAGTTAATAAGTAGTTAAGTTAAATTAGTCACCTAGTTATCTCTCTCTTTCCCTATTAGCATAGGGCATAAAAACATAAAAAATATAAAAATCATATGCCTCAAGCTTACTTAACCATACAATCATGACATAGAAGTAAGTTTGGGAAGACAACAATCAATCAACCTATCTTTGTTCCACAAGGGTGCATAAGCAGTTAGTCCTTGGAATTCGACTAGATCGTGCGTGAAACATTGATATTCGTATGGTTGGGCATAGGGGTACTTCACCACTCATCATTGGCACCGTTTCTAGGGACTTAGTTGTTTGTGTGTAACTAGAACATAGGAAATCATTCACATCATTGTAACGAACCCTTAGGGTTGGTTGAGTAAATAATAAACAAGAATACATTGCACACTGAATAGACAAGTATGTCTTCTTCGTATGAAAGCGCCTCACCGCCTAGGTCTGAAATAGGAAATAGTTAGCAGTGTAATATACATGACGTTGATCTGCCAGTCCCTTAACAAGTTCGAGTGGTATATATTCATTCTGATGAGTATATACCAGGCTTCACCTTAATCCTTCATCAAAACGAACAATTGTGTTGGTGAGACTTAGAAGGTAACATAGTGTTACCTCTCGATCATTCAGTCTCGAGCATGCTTCCTCGTGCTCTCACACGAATTGACATGCTGCACATACACGTAGAATACATTGTGCAAGACCATGACTTGAGAGAATACCATCCCACAAAGGCACAACATCAAAGGGACTTACAAAATAAGAGACATCATAAGTCTTTGAAGGGTAAGTGGTCCCAGGATGCCCCACATGTCTTAAGAGAAAATGAGGGTGGTGAACCTACCTCAGGCAGTTGCCCCACACAACAATGTTCCTCCCCTTGACTTTGGCCAAGGGGTTCTGTATCAGAACCTTCATTTCACTATTCATAACCTAGGTTCTGATACCCACGGGCACAAAGGATCCAGAAAAGGGACATAAACTCATGATAAAGGTGGACATTCTCATTGCAATCGCAATCAAGGTTGACACCACAAAAGAGAAGGTAGCAGACACTATCATGGTGATGGTTCTCCTTCTTCTTCACCTTCATCATCTCCTTCACCCTCTCGTTCAACATCCAGATGTGGTCATAAAGAAAAAGACCATGGGAATAAAGGTAGGAAAAGTGGAAGTCATAGATGAAGCAACTAGGAAAGGGAACGAGGGCACTCTAGAGAGTCACAACATAGAAGAAGGAAGAGTAGAGAACAACATAGGCATCATAGATGCCATGGATGAGACGATCATGATGAACCCCTCCTGACTATTGAAGTATGTTGGACATAACTAAGGTTGTTAGAATTCCAACAAGGCATTAGAAAGATAGTAGGATCAAGAAATTAGATATGAACAACATCGCATGATTTGAAGGGGGATACAACGCTGATCCTCCAAATCATTTACAAGAATTCCATCATATGTGTGCCTTATAAAATATAGAGAAAAAATGGAAAAAACTTAAGTTGTTTCCATGGATACTAGTTAAAAAATTGGAAAGCTAGTACTAGTCTTTAGAACTAGAATCCATTGGTAGGTGGAGTACTATGTTAGAGCTATTTAATGAGAACTACCAAACGTACTCCCAAGTGTCTAACTTGTGAAACAAAATCCAAGGCTGGAAACAAGGAGGACATGAACCCTTGGATGTTGCCATGGGCTGATATTATGCAATGTTACACTGTTGTCTTGGCCATGGTTATTCACAAAGGGATCAATTGCACCATCTCATGGATAGGCTTAGGCATGAACTGAGAAGAACCCTTGGGACTTATGCTCAAGGAAGACTATTTGAGCTTAGGTCCCATCAAATTCAAAGACTATTGTAGCAAGTTCCTAAGGAAGAAGGTGAGCTACGAAAGAGAGAAAGTGTGGAAGAGTATAATCGAGATCCTTCCCTTCAGAAGAGGGGAGTAAGATTTCGTGAGGATGAAGAAGAGTCACCACTTGAAGAGATGGTGAATAGGAAAAATTTGCCTATCAAAAAGATGACATCAGAACTTTCAGCAAAGGTAGACTAGATGTGGGATTCCCTAGACAATAGATTTGAATCTATTCTTAAAATACTAGAGGAGTCTAGAGAGCATGGTAGTGATCGTGAAAAAGGAAAAAAAAGAGAATCTGAACATGCATGTAGCAAGGGTAAGGGAAAAGTTGCTATCATTGAAGAGGTTGTGGATTTGGAAACAGAAAATGATAGTGGATGTGAGATATGTTAATATGACCATCCTAAGGGATGTTGCCTTATAATCTCACACCTACAGGAATCTAGAGTGTATGCACTTAACCCACGATTAAACAAAAGGCAAACACCCCAAAGGTTACCTTATCCTCAAGGTAACCCAAGGTAGTTCCACCAACCCTTAACCTATTATCCCAATGAAACTCCAACACAACCGATTGAGCAATATCAATAGTGGTAGCACCCACAATCATGGGGAATGCCACCACCAAGGTAACAGTATTCTTACCAAGATCCTAACCCATATGGATATTATGTGTAGTAGCCAATCTCCCCATGTGAATCTACTAGTCATGTCACTCCTCAACCTCACTACCAAGTCTGTGAGTATTATGGGACTCCCTCTTCTAGAAGCAATATAAGCATATCATCCTTCTCATCCGGATACATCTCTTCCACCAATAGCTCCACTACCACCTACTCCCAAGATGCAAGATGAAATCCCTACCCAGCCTTAGCAACGTAATGCCACGAGAGTTGTTAACTCTCAACCTACTGCTGGTTCCAACAACCAGATGAAGAAATGACCTTTCTTTAGAATCAACAGTCCAACCAAGCCCTTGCAATCACAAGTGGTTGATTCCTTAGATTCCTTAGTATCAATCAAAAATTTGGAGCCCCCTTCAACCTAATCACCACACTCAATGCATACAGTCATGCTAACACAGGCTGGTACTAATTAGATCAAAGCTAGCCACCTTCCCAGGAAATTCTCTAATCTTGGGAGTCCTCTAATATACTTACAAATCACTAGAAATGCACTATGCAAGGCTATTTTGGATTCAGTTCAGGTGTCAACTGGATTTCTCAAGAAATGTACAAGGCCTAGGACCTACTTCCATTGAAAAAGAGTAACATCTATCTAGAGTTGGCTAGCTTGTCAATAACTATCTCATTGGGACTATTGTAAGACATTTTTACCACTGTTTGTGGGTGGTTGTACCCAGCTAACTTATTAGTGATTTAGGTAAACAATGGTAAGGGGGACTTCCCAATCATAATGGGAAGAGCATGGCTAAGCACCATCGACGCACACCTAGGAATACATGATCTTTCCCTAGAAATATTAAAGAAAAATACATTTGGAAATATCGAGAAGAAGAAAGTTCTATGCATCGCATATAGTGACACAAGGTGTAATTGCATGCAGAGGTCATGGTTTGTGAAAAGTTTAGAATTTCGTATATGCAATTAGTATGCACAAGTGATTAACATACAAGGATGCCTGTATGCAGCAACCACACCATAGGAAGATACTCAGTGGCTAACAGCTGATCAATAAAGAAGTTCACTCATATGCATGGAACCAACTAAGGGTTTAAATTGTGCTTACATCGATAACATAGATGCATTAGCGTAAGTCCACCACCAACTTCCAAGCCTTAACCTTGAAAATATCAACTAGGGGAAGTTGGAAATCTATGAGAAATTTAAGTAGGATCCCCTCGAGATGAAACGATTGTCCACTGGTATGGAATACATGTTTCTTAAAAAAGAAAAGCTAATAATTATTAATGCTAAGCTTGCTCTGTAACATAAAGAGAGACTCCTGAAAGTGATAAATCGATGGTTGAAAGCCTTCTCTTGGTCATATCCTGAATTAATTGGAATAGATCCTAGGATATGCCAACATAGGATTTATAACGATCCCTCCATGAAGCCTCAAAGACAATTGTAGAGGCAATTGAACCCTAAGCTAAAGTGATTAGTTAAGGAAGAAATGGAACAAATTCTCAAGGGTAGGTTCATATATTCCATTGTTGATAGCAAATGGGTTCTCCCCTTAGTTATTGTGCCTAAAAAGGAAGGTAAATGGAGGATGTGCATAGATTTCAGTCTACTAAATATGGTAACATTAAAAGATTACTTTCCATTGCTATTTGTTGACCAAGTCTTAGACACCATCGCAGGATATAACCGAATAAAAATAGCCCCAGAAGACCAAGCCAAGACTACGTTCACTAGTCCTTGGGGAACATTTACATAGAAACAGATGCTATTTGGCTTATGCAATGCCCCTGCAACATTTCAATGACTAGTTCTAAGCATATTCCAATAGCAAATAGGCAATGGCCTGGAGGTCTTTATGGATGACTTCTCCACATATGGAGCAAAATTTGATCAATTCTTGGACCGATTAGAGGAAGTGTGAAAAAGATGTGTAGAAACTAAGTTGAGGCTTGAGTAGAAGAAAAGCCATTTGATGGTCCAAGAGGGCATAGTACTAGGGCACAAAATATTACACACAGAGATAGAGGTAGACCCCAAAAAATCAAAGTTATCCAAAGAATTACCCATCAACTAAAATCTATTAAAGATATTCGGTCAGTCATTCCTTGGAGATACTGGCTACTATAGGAGATTTATTGAGAACTTTTCAAAAGTTACCAAACCATTGGTGGAATTAACAAGAAAAGGATGTACCTTTTAAGTGAACCAGGGAATGCAAATTAGCTTTTCAAACTCTAAAATAGAAGCTAGTAGAAACACCCATTCTACAAGCTCTTAACTAGTCTAAACCATTCTATATCATGACTGATGCATCCAACTATGTTTTAGGAGCCTTACATAGTTAGATGATCAAAACCATCCTTATTACTTTTACTATGCAAGTAGAAGTATCACCAGTGCACAACTTAACTACACTACCATAGAGAAAGAATTAATGGCTGTAGTGTTTGTACTAAAAATGTTTAGATACTATGTATTGGGATATAAAGTATATATACATACAGAGCATAGTGAAATAAGGTTCCTCATGAATAAGCCAATGGTAGGCCCTCGTATTATACAATGGCTTGTAATCTTACAAGAGTTTGATCTTATGATGATCGATTGCAAGGGCACAGAGAATGTAGTTGCTGATCATTTATCTTAGTTGCAATGGGACAACAAAGAGTGTGAGTATCCAATTTCTAATCATTTCCTTGATGAATTCCTCTTTACTAGTATAGTGAATAATCAATAAGCCATAGAGACAAACTAGTATAGTAGCATTATTACCTATCTCCTTACCCAACAAAAACCACAAGAGTTAAACCTTAAGAAGAAACAATAGTTTCTTCATTGAGCCAAGTACTATATGGAGATCAATGGGAAACATTACAAAGTGTGTCCCAATGGCTTGGTTCAATGGTTTTTTCCTAATATAGATCAACTGTGAGTTCTCCAAGATGCACATGAGGGTCATTGTGGGGGTCATTATGCTAGGAGACAAATGGCCATCAAGATCCTGTTTGCAGGATATTATTGGCCTACATTATTTTGAGACACCCATGATTTCATCCAATCTTGTGAGTGTTGTCAACATGATGGGGGAATGACTGCTAGAATGGAGGGTCCACCATAATGGATTTAATCATTAAAATTATTTGACATTTGGGGAATTGATTTTATAAGATCGATTACACCAATGTCCAATGGAAAAGCTTATATTATTGTTACCATTGATTACCTAACAAAAAGGGCTGAAGAAGCTATTGTAAAAGATTGTACATCATCTGTATCTGCACGATTTGTTCAAGAAAAAATCATAAATTGGTTTTTTATGTCGTGTACACTTATTTCAGACAATGGTACACAGTTCACAGGTGCAACTTTTTGGAAATTAATGCAACACTTAGGGGTTGAGCATAAATTGACTACACCATACCACCCCCAAACGAATGGTCAAGTAGAAGTGACCAATAGGGAGATTATGAAGATATTAACAAGAATCATTAGCATGCTTAGGAGAGACTGGAGCACTAAACTAAACAATGCTCTTTGGGCATACTGCTCCCTATGAGTTAGTGTATGGTAAATTACTAGTTCTTCCCATTCAAACTAAGCTTCATACACTATCCACAACATGTGACCTCAACCTTGACTTTGATTTAGCATAGAAGCAATATTTAGCAATCCTTAACTTGCTAGATAAAAATTGATTAGTTGCGCTATTATCTATCGAATTGCACAAGGCCTTCAATAAATAATTTCATGACCTAAGAATTAGGAAAGTTAAATATCAGCTAGAAGATAAGGTTCTCTATTGGAATCCCAAACATGTGCCACAATGTACTAAATTTCAAACACTATGGAAAGGATCTTATATTATTTATGCAAATTTTCCTTTAGGGGCCATGACAATATACAAATCTGAGAGCCCAGATTAGAAACTATTGATCAATGTGCAACAAACCAAACCTTTCCATGAGCCTAGGACAACCAGTACACATCCTACCTTTGTTAGTGGACAACCTTGCTTACTATTTCAGATCTCCTCCATCCAACTCAGTCGTGGGGGAGATGGCTACCTATGCTAACCATTCTAGACCCTCAGTTCTTTTTGAATTTTTTTTTACACATTCTTTCAACTTTTCTTATTTTTTTACACCATCATTCATTTTTTTACTATTTCTTTGTTTGCTTGATTTACTTTTATTCATCATCTAATAAGTGCTCATGATGGTGGATTAAACTATATCATATTGATTGCAAATGTTTGATTTTTACCTTTGAATTATGATGGTAGAATTAAGGTATGGTTATTTTGGTAAAATAGGCAATGAGTCCACACCATCCACTCATGCATACAACTCTATGATCTCCTTTGTCTTGGAACTGTGTAGTCCATTTTTTCTAAGTAAACTTGTTAATGAATTGGTGGCTGGGTATTTTTCAAACCAAGGAAAGACTCAAAGGATGAAAAGGGTGTGACTTCAAGGGGATTCAATGCATTGGTACTAGCCATTCTCTTGGGTGCTTGGATGCTTTTCTTTGGGTTTTCTGTCATTCTGACATTGTTCAAAAATTAGGAAGTTAAGCAAATAAAAATAAGTCTTTCCATGGTGAGGTTCTCACATAGGAAAATAAAGAGAGAGAGAAAAGAGAAAAAGGTGAGAATTCAAAGCACACCCCTTAGACATAATAAAGAAATATGGGCTACAAGTGCTGGTTATGGTACTAGAAAGACATGTTACCCATGCCTGAAGGTTCCCTCTAACTAAGGCCCTTTCTCACTTCCTGCTTCTCCATCTCACTCTCCTTGGGATGATGGTCACTCTTTGTGGAAGCATTCTTATCACCTCAAGAGGATAGATTGGCCAAGTGTATTGATGCAAGGTCACTGAATGTGGTTGGTTTGAGTCTAGATTTGGGATGAGTTCTACTTAGTTATCTTAACCATAAAATACACAAGGGGATTTACACAACCCTGTTCTTGGGATTCTACTCCATTCTCTCCTCTCCATCTTTCTTCCCATTTTCCACATCATTGTCAGTTTTATCATTAGTCCATTCTGGGTTGATGCATTGTTTTTCTTTGGTGAATTCTTATGGATAAGTTTTTAACTTTTAGTTCTAAATGACATTACTAAAGCCTACAGAGTCTTTAGTCTTTGGGTTTGTCAAGGCATAAAGGGCATGAGCCTACTTTAGGGAGGACCCACTGGCATTTATTTTTGGTAAAATTATTAACTTCTTTTCCTTAAACATTTTCTACAATCAATCATTTCTTATTTCATCCCCATCCATGACATCCATTTTATTGGTGTTGTCGTTGATATTTTTCATCTTTCTTGATCCTCATGTTTTTCCAGCTTATAGCTATTGGAGGTTCACTCTTAGTCATGGGGGCCTTGGCACAAATTTTTTAATTTTTTCCATTTTACAAATTGCCTAACCCCTACACCTTGGGTAGTTGCCAATGATAAATCTCTAAACCAGTTTCTGGCATAACCACAACTTGGTCACTGCGGTTCATATTGAGGCAAGGTATCAACTACATTATGGATTATCTATCCTTGCTCATTTGCGACTGTGTTGTATGTGTAGATGACGATCGTACAAACAATGTACTGGGCTTGGAGGAAGCACTGAGGATGGACTGAAACTAGAGCATTTATGAAAGGAGAAATTTTGGTGGCATGGCTATGGATAAACAATGGAAGGCATAACCTCGGCATTGGCAGAAACATGCTCCATGTTCTCTCTCTCTCTTTTTCTCTTCAAGCTATAAAATAAAGGCTTGGATGTCATTTATGTACAAGTGTTCACCACAATGGTCATGAACGCTAATGTTGTAATATGCTTATTGATCTGTTCACTGGGCACATTGAGTCTATCATCCCATTCCATCATTAGTTATCAATTAGTCAATAATCTCATACCTTCCAAATATTTTGTAAGGTACTCAAGGACAAGTTTTCATTCAGTTGTGGGGGTATGATGGGAGTAGTTACTATAGCAGTTACTGTAGTAGTTATTCTAATTATTAGAGTGGTTACTCTAGTGGTTACTTTAGCAATTATTCTAATTATTCGATTGGTTACTTTAGTAGTTATTCTAATTATTAGAGTGGTTACTTTAGTAGTTATTCTAATTATTAGAGTGGTTGCTTTAATTATTAGAGTAGTTGCTCCCAAGCCTATAAATACAGTGCCCAAGCACACAATTGAAAGGAAGTCTTTTAGCAGTCAAGTAGAAAAACTCCTATAGTTTATTTAAAAGTTAGAATATTTTCTAAGTGCCCACAGCAGGAGGTCTAAGTATGGATGGATCTTTATTTGAGCATTTTTTACCTAAGCGCACCTTGTGTATGACAATAAAGACAAGCTCTTTGATTCATCCTTGTAGCACTTGGGATTTGTTTTCTTACACATTTATTTTATTTTATTTTGTTATGAATTTATTTTATTTTATGCACTTTATATTTCTATTATTACCATAGCAATTAATTTTGATGAATTAATAAAATCATTAAATTACACAAGCACAACCTCTTTGAGCATGCATGTAATGTTTGGTATGCTAGTAATGATTAGTGTTTGGTAATCCCAATATTGTTGCATTGGTTCAGGATGTGTATGGCAAGTGGAAATGAATTCTTGTATTAGGATTAGTTAGAACTTAGTTAATGAGTAGTTAAGTTAAATTAGCCACCTATTTATCTCTCTTTTTCCCTATTAGCACATGACATAAAAACATAAAAAATATAAAAATCATATGAGTCAAGCTTACTTAATCATATAATCATGACATACAAGTAAGTTTGAGAGGACAATGATCAATCAACCCGTCCTTGTTCCACAAGGGCAGATAAGCACTTAGTCGTTGGAATTCGATTGGATTGTGCATGAAATGCTCATATTTGTATGGTTGAGCATAGGGGTACCTCACTGCTCATCAATTTACATATGAATCTCCATGTTTATCCTTTGTTAACATCTAGATGATACATAATCATTTTTTAGGAAAAACATACCTTGTTGGTGGATTGAAAGTTGTCTCCCTTTGGAATAGAGGCTAGAGAAGCATGGAGATCCTCACAAGTTCCATGTGATCATAACCATCACTTAAAAAGTATGTTGGCCCTAATTTATTTGTATACTTCATTACAAGGATATATAAACTTGTAGAGGAGCTTCAAATTTGATGCTTGGGACATCACACTTCTCTTCAAAAGTAGTGCTTAGGGCTAGATACGTTAGAGTAGGAATGTTTCTTAGCTATTATAGGAGAATGATGTCTCTTATGGTTGTGTGTGCTTATTATGATTATGCTTGTGTGTATTGTATTAGTCATGTCACTTATATAATTTCTTGTGGCATACTCAACATGCTCCTAACCCAAAAACCAATGGGTGATGTGCACTTATGTTGTGCATGTAGGTGCTATGACTAATACAAAATAGTCCATCTTGGATCTACTCTAGGTTGTCTAGCTAATTTTTGAACTCAAGGATGGTGTTGAATGGTGCTTCTCTAGAGTAGTGTAGTTACACTTGGTGTCAAAGCTTTGGTTTGTGGTTCAAGGTTGGTGGTGATTTTGAGTATATGATTCATGATCTTGACTTATTGTTCGTGAGTCATGCACTACCATGGTGCATAAGAAAAGAATAGCAAAGAAAAGAAAAATCATCATAATACTCCCCCTAGTTCCAATCCTCATAATGGAGTAGTTGGAGATGGTAATTAGGGCAATCATGTGCATGTGGGGGTGCACAATGATGTAAATTTACATGAGGATGTACATGAAAATGAGAATGCTGATATGGTTAGTGAGAGGGATATTGATGAGTCCCTTGAAAAAAATAAGACTTGTTGAGCTATTTATTGCAACTAGATAACATTATCATGTGTAGTCTACTCATAGCTAAGAAACCTTGTATGATGCAAGAGTTGGTGGATTTGATGGAAGTTCCTTTCCTTCTAGGGTTGGGTTGCAACACAAAACATGTACTTTTCCTAACTCAAAAGTTTGTATTGAGGAACTAGGTAGTGTGAATTAGGAATTTTCTTGATGATCTTCAACTTGACAACCAAGATATTTGGGATGAAAATTAGGAGCTACAATCATTATTAAAAACTTAGTAGAATTTATATGAAAGCCAAAAAAATAAGATTGAGGATTTGAAAAATAAATTAGATGACAAGATTGGGATCAAGAAAGATCAACTAGACATTAATAAAAGTCTTTCAAATTTAGTCCAAGATATATATCTTTTGAATCACTATGTGATCCAATTGTAAGTTTCAAAGATAATGTTTAGTGGATTTCCAAGAATACTTCTATTTTTCATTGTGTTCAAGAAATATTAAAGATACTATGATATGTATAATATAATTCAAACACATGTTGCCATGGTGGGAAGAATAAGAGAATATTTTTAATTTTATATTTTATGATTTTTTGGATTTTATAATTTTAAAAAGTAAAATGATCATAAACACATATGCATTGTAATCCCTCAAGGGATAGATGTAACACCACATATGAAAGATAAATAAAATGGTTCTTAGTCACAAACTCAATGGGAGAACATAATGTTGTAGAGTTATGATCTCTTTGGATTAGGTTGAATTTCCATAGCTTATGAAATGAGAATAAAATAAATAATTATTTATGATTTTAATGTGTTATTATATTTTTTGCTATTTTGATATTTAAGGTATAGATATTATAAATGATAAAAAACCATAAACTTTATTCACCATGCATAAACTAAAACATTACATCAACCAAATGATTCAGGGCTATGCAACCATGGTAGCACTCTAATAGACTCTATCTGCACTTGTAAAAGTCATGACTGAAAACACACACAAATAGAGAAGGAAATTAACTTATCTAAGGAAGGAAGAGCTCACACAACTAGATGACACAAGCTCCAATAAAATATCTAAGTATTAAATCAATATGTGGAAGAACTCATCTTGGGTATTGATAGTTTTCATGCAGGAATGGACAGGATTCATTAGTGTCTTTGTGTTAATGAAGGGTTTTCAAGATAGCCTAGCTAGATTTGGAACACTCGAGAGGTGAAGATAGGTGAATTAGGCATAAAAGTAAGATGCATCAACATCCTTGCATTGATGTAGGACATGCATTGATGTTGGCTAGTTAGCACACCCTTACAAAAAATCACACTTTGTCTTTTGGGTTTGGGTGTAAGTTGAAACCCAAGGGGACATGCCAAAAGGATCCTAGGGCATTGAAATGAAGGTGAAATCATTCTAAAGATCCTAAAATAATACATTCAACCTTAGAGTATGACCCAGGGGAGAAGGATACATCTTAGAAAGCCAACTACCTCTACTAAACATACTAGACTATAAACATAGGATGTTCAAAATACTTCCTAAATCCAAGGCTTACAATTGACTTACAAATTATAACTAGATGCTTCATCATTCCTCCATGAATAAATAAAAATAGTCCAATGGCCTTAACAGTCAAGACACAATGACTAGGAATAGATACATGATAGGGTCAATGCAAAAGAATACAATTGTATAAATACTTTGACATAGGAAACATTACAAAATCACCACTTTGAGAAAAGAGACACCATGGGATGATGGCTAGTAAGAAGAGTTCCTTGGCATGCATGTGATATTAAAGATGCCTTGGTCATGTTGCATGATCTTTGGTATATCCTTTTTTATTTATATTTAGTCATCAATTATTATGTATGTTTCACACTTAGAATTCTGGAACATGAATCCCTTACCTCTGAATCTTTCTTTTTAGAAAGGCTTTCACATTGTTGATCAGGAAAGTATTCTCCAAGTAGAAATAAATTGTGTTGTCTTCATGAGCTCAAAAGTGCATCCACCAAAGTATTCTACATTTCAATAGTACTAAGAATCATGTAAAATCCTTGAGGATTAACACACCATTGAAAAAGTCATGCACAAGAATAACAGTAAGCATAATCCCTAAAGAAAACATGAAGAACAACTTCACAACCCAATTTCAAGAATATACATGGGTATGAAAAATAAGCAATAATTAGAAACCATATACCTATCAATGTCTTTCCCCCATAACTAATTTATGAGATATCATCCTTGGATAACATTAGCTAACAACATGCATTGAAGAACATTAGCACAATAATTACAGACATAAACATGGAAAATACCAAATCAAAAATGGTCTTAACTTATGACACTAACATCAAATGAAATGAGATAATTAGACACAAAGGAAAAAAAAAATTTAAAGAAAATAGTCCTAGTTAAATCATTAGGCTAATTGAGTTACAAACACACATATAAAAGATTAATTAAGTATCTTAGTTCATGTAACCATTACCATACTAAGAGTGAAGCATAAGCTCACTCACTCAATGCCATGTAACCAAGGATTCACAGTTGGATCCGTCCCATAGTAGGCTCTTGTTTTTCTTACCCTTGTGAAACTCATTTATGGAACACCCATGAATTCTCAACAACTAGTGAGGCATTAGCATCAAATGCAAGCTTGTTCCCTTGGATGACCAATCTTATTCTCTACTTTGCTTAGTTGACTTCCTACCACACACACTAATGGACAAGGTATGGAATGAAATGAATTGAGAATACACAATGGATAAGAAAGTGTGTGTGCATGTGTACAACATCACCAAATCCCAAACCAATCATTCAATTAGCTCATAGAGCATATAATCCCATCCTCTATGCCACAAAAGATCCACTATTGCATCCCTTCCCTATTACTTATCCAGCTAGTAGGGATAGATCTTCATATCCCCCTTCCAAGTACAAGGTCACACCTACCTCCACCAATGTCATCTAGCCTTGGTTATTTCACAATTTAACCATTTGTGAAATCAAACCAATAGAACATGATACAAAACATATAGAAGTCAGGATCTTATTTTGGTTTTTCTCCCTCTATGCACATATGCACAACAAGCACAAATTTTGCTCTTTTAGAATCCTCTCATCAATTACCTTGGTTGTACTAACCAACTCTAATCCCAATATAAATTTCAATATCATGATCAAGAGATTATGGATATGGTTGTGATTTGGATTAATTATTATAGATCTTGATCCCTGGGAACAAATGGATTTAGAAATCAAGTAGAAGCAACAATTGACATTACCAAAGTTTACTAAGGGAGAAAATTTTGGGTCTTCATGGCCATGAGTAGGAATAAAGTAGTAGATTATCATGAATTATTACATTAGAGTACAAGTGATCCAAGAAATGGGTTGACCATGGAAATGGCTCATATGGGTATTGGTTCAATCGCTTTGACTTAGTTGAACAATTACATGGTCTAAGATGATAAAAGTACAAATTCATATGGATTAATAACCTTGGGATTACCTTTCTCTTCCCATAACCTATTCTTTTCATTGTTATCATTTTATTATTATTTTTTTCTTTTATATTTTCTTTTAACTTTTCATCATTTCTCTCTCTCTCTCTCTTCCTTCTTTTCTCTTTCTTTTTTTTTTCTTTTATCTTTTCTTTTTATGAGAAGAGGAATTTTGATGATGCATGAGGGTTATGGAAATTATTGGAGTGTGGGATGACTACATAGAGCCTTTGACTTGCATGACATGGAAATTCATCCCTCATCATATGACATGCATAGGTTCATGAGATCACAAACCTCTTCAAACCACAATGGCTAGACAAGGAAACTTGTACACCTTGGTTCAATCACACTAATTAGACCCATTTATTGGCTACAAGGAATATCAATGACATATTTGTTTCTTACTAGTGACTAAGCACTCTTCTCAAATTCTAGAGCTAATAACCTGAGATGTTGATGCATCACCTACTAACAATTCCAATAGCATTAGCTTCAACAACTTGTTATGTGACTCCTATCTCTCTTCTAAATCTAAGCATGATTCACCAATGATGGATAGAAGAATATGGGTGAATAAATTTTTCTACATGATCATTCCATTAATCAAGGCTCCATGTTGGATCCATTTGGCACTTCCAAATCATCATTGCATTTGTAACTCATCCATCCATCATTGGTTTATTGGATGAACATTCATAAAGCACATTAATTTGTTTTTCCATGCACATGCAAACACACTTGAGAAAAAAAGATTATGAATGATTTATCATTAAGCTAAAAAATATAAATAATACTAAATAAAAAAATTGAATTTATGAAAATACGAAAGCAAAATAGCAAAATAGGAAAAAAATTCAACATGTCATGAAGGATTCTCTCCCACAACTAATCCAAGTTTATCACCTAATAAACCTCTTAGTACAAATACAAAATTGATCATTAGACACTATTAGAGGAGAAAGATATTCTTTGTAGTGCTTCAATTATTATCCATTAATGAAAAATATTTTATATACCTTGTCAAGATAATATATGTGCATTGTCCTAGACTAGTAACTAGTGGGATGATGTATGATCCTTCCCATTGAAATTGAAACTTACCCAATTGGATCAAGTGTAGCAAATTAAAATAGTGGACCTTATTCTGTTTTTTAAAATTCAAAACCTCTTACAAAACAACTTGATGAGCCTTGGTGTAAGAATATTCCAATTCACTATGCATGGAGGTGATTTTTTGGTTTTCATCAAGAAGGTTAACGTTAATCAACCTCTCTTTTTGGCTAGAATGCAAGGTCATGTAAAAATCCACCACATTGCCCAAGGATTTTATTTCAAAGTCAATAGGTAGGCATTGAAAATATTCATATATTTTGTGAATAAATGGATTTTATATGTCATTTAATACGCCCAAAGAACTCCATTAAGCTTTTTGGCCCGATCTCTTTTGTTCCTACTAACCATTTTTTCTAAGTATTTTAACAATTTCATGATTAGTAACTTCCATCTAGTCATTAGCCTACAAATGATAAGGGTAAGTTAAATTAGCATTAACTCCACAAGATTCCAATAAATTTTTGAAACTATTACTAGTGAAATATGTACCATTATTGAAAATAAAGATTCAAGGAATGTTGACCATATGGAGCACATTATTTTTAAGGAAGCTTGTTGCAGTGGTAGATGAGAAATCCTTAATGGTAGTAGCTTCCATACATTTCATCCAATAGTCTACACATAGAATAATTCTAGTAGTGGTAGATGAGAAATCCTTAATGGTAGTAGCAATATCTTTATTATAGTTCTTTTTCTAGCACAGTGTCCTCCACAAATTCCAAGGTAGACATGAGCCAAGACATCATCTTAACACATCACCTTAGTAGACCATTAGGGAATTAGTTGTAGATATGCTCTTTGAAAACTAAGTAAGGCCTCACCTAGTACTAAAATCATTGGATCTTGTGTTTGTCCCATCTAGGAGGAAGCTTTTGGACCACTAGGCAATTACAAATATCTACAAACCATGGGCACTAAAATCCACTCTTGGATTTAAAAGTGATCTTACAAATGTGGTCATTTGAAAATTCATCAAGAATCACACCTTCTTTTTTATTAATTCTTAACCATGATAGATGATCTACCATAAAATTTTTGGCTTCCTTGAAATCAATCATATGAAGGTCAAGTTCCTACAAGAGAACTAGCCATAAGATCACATGAGGATTAACATCCAATTTATTCATGAGAAAATAAATAGCACTATGATTGATATGAATGAAAATTTTACACTCCAAAACATAATGCTTGAATTTTTGAAGTGAAAAAATAATGACCATTAATTTTTTTTTGTGATGGTATAGTTTAGTTAAGGTCCCATAATACTTTTACTAGCAGAGTGGATGTAGCAAAGCCTCTTTTTCTCATCAAAATACATTAGAATAGCACCCAATGTGAAATCAAAAGTATCTATCATTATATGGAATGGTTGAGTCCAATTAGAACTTTGCAATATGAGAGTTTTGGTTAACATTTTCTTTAGGGACTAAAAGACATTTTCACATTCCTTGTTCCACAAGAATGGAACATATTTCTTTGTGAGCTTAAACAAGCGCTTGACTATTCTAGGATAATCTTTAATAAAATGATAATAATAACTACCTAGAAAAGATCACACATTTTTAACCATCATGGGTGTCTATGTCATGTTCTCAATGGTGTGAATCTTGTCACAATCAACTTCGATATCCTTCTTTGAAACCCTTGTGATAAAAAATGATGCCCTCAATCAAAAATAGCTAGCTCATTTTCCAATTTAGCTTTAGCTTCACTTGACAATGACATAAATTAGCTTCGAGCTAGTCTAAGGTTTCCTAGAATGATTTTCCATAAGTGGAAAGGTCATCCATGAATACCTCCATACTCTTTTCAATGTAATTCTAGAACACATATATCACCAAACATTAAAATGTGGCTAGTACATTGCATAATCCAGAGGGCATCTACTTGAAGACAAAGGTCCCTCATAGACAAATGAAGATAGCTTTGGCTTGATCCTTTGGTCCAATGTTGATTTGATTATAACCAAGGTACTCATCAAGAAAGCTATAGTACTCATGGAAAGAGATATTGTCCAATACCTGGTCTACAAAGGACAATAGAAAATTACAATTTAAGATGAGAACATTCAACAACCTATGGTTGATATAGACTCTCCATTTATTCTCCTTCCTTCCAGTGACTATAGTTGTATTGACCTCGTCAGTATCAAAGATGGCAACAATGAAACCATGTTGTAGGATATGGATGATTTCACTTTATCATGTTTCACATATTTGGATTAATATTATGTTGTAGTATCCATTAGGTTTAACACTTGGATTTCTGTATATGCAGTGTTGATAAATCGAAGGGTCAATTCCCATGAGTTTGACATGGGACCAGATAAAGGCTTTTCTCTATTGTGCAATCACCTTTTTTAATTCAACCTTTTGGATGGTCACCGGAATGGAATTAATGATGATGAGATGATCATCTATAAGGAACAAGTACTGTAAGCCTTCAAGAAGTAACTTGAGTTCAAGTAGTGATGTAGAAATATCCTGAGACAAATCAAGGATGCCCTAGAAATCAAGATTGTATTACATCACTATAGTTGCCTGCATTGTGTTCTCAACTTTTGAATTGGATGATTCAACTTCATATAAGGCAAGAGAATCGATTGATCTCTCAAAGACTTGATGTATTGCTTCATGGACTAGATGTTCTTTAAGGTAATTAACATCTCTAATGACACAAAGATACTCTATGATACAACAATTGCAACCATGCTTGTCACAAGATTGGGAAGGATCAGATGCGATCCACTTGTAATGTGTTTTTATAGTGGCATTTTTTCTATTGATTTCATGGTGGAGGCCTTGAAAACCTAACATCCATTTTAGTTATCTACTTTTATACTTTAATAAAAATAAGAGCATGCAACATAAAATATTAACATGAAGTTAACAATTTGGATGTTTTTCCTTAATTGGTTACAAGTTAATATTTCATATTCCATCAACATTATTTAGCATCTTTATTTATGAATTAAAAATTATGACCTTAAAGTGAATTATTGATGAATACATCTTTTAATCTTTCCAAATGAAATTGCACAAATTATAAATTGAAAAAATAGAAAAAGAAATGTTACATCAACTAGACTGATTCTTAAAAAATGAAGGTAAATGATGATAAAATGAAACTATTAATTTTTAAAATTAGTAAGAAGAATTAAACTTTGATAAATTTTTCAAAATTTGAGATCATGAAGAGATACAAATATTTAATGGTAGAATGCTTGAAAAATTATAAGTGAACCTAGAGAATATTTTACATATGTAGTAATAATAATATTTGAACCTAGAGAATTTCAAAACAACTTTTTTCAAATAATTATATAGGTTTTTATACTTAATGGATGTATAGTATAGGGTCTAGCTCTTGATTTGAAATCATTTAAAAATTTAAAAAAAAATTATGAATTTAAAGTGAAAACATAAGCCCCATGTACAATACTTTTATTAGAAGATAATTTGTTCCCATTGTAAGCTAAAGCAATTTTTGAGTTCTTAACATTATATTTTAATAGTTAAAACAATAATGAGATCTTAGTAAATGTAATTTGAAAATATCATTCATGGGGATCATGTAATGAAGGAAAATTATGATAACAAAAATCAGGCATTTAATAATAAATTCAAAACAAGTATGAACACTTATTAAAGAGAAATCTGGTTGAAACACAAAACAAAAATATTTAATCTTAGTAGAAAAGCATTAAAGGAGGTAGGCATGATGAAGTAGAATATCTATATGTGTCAATTATGAACCTAAAATTTTATTAGGTTCATAGATCCTCTAAATCTATTGAACAATAGAAATATATATCTTATAAGCTTTGAAAACATCATTAAAAAATTACCAAATTTTCTTGGTCATATTTAGGATAAATCCAATAAAACTTATAGTATACCATCTATGTTATTGTATAAAAATATGATATTCATCTTTTAAATTATTTATATTGCATAATCAAGATATTTTTCCTTAATGAGAAATTTTAAGCTATGTATCTTTTTCAATGTTTAAATGATGAGATCTCATTCATGTTATGCTATTTTTCCATTAGAAATTCTAAGGAATAATAGTAAATAAATAGTTTCTTTGAATTAAAACCTTCACTGATACTATTTAAATGAATTTTTTTTTCATTTCTACATTTTTCCAAAGCTTTTGAAATTCTTCTTGCTCTAGCAATGTGGTCATCCTTTGTCATGGGTTTCCAGCATCATTTATNAAGAGAAAGACGACATCCTTATTTAATACTAAAAAAATTATTAAATAAAATTCTTTCTTACCTATTTATAAAATAAATATATACGTCTCTGCAAAGTTTTTGGATAGTAAATAACAATGTTATGGGAACTTCTAAATTTCCAAGTACATCTATAAATTTATTTAAATTATTTAATTATAGTCATTAGAGAAATCTATAAAGTAGATAAATGTTTTCTTATGTGGAGCCTTTGCTCTATTGTAGAATGCTACTATAAAGTAGATATTTTAAACTGATTAGATGATCTATAGTAGAATGCTACAGCCTAAAACTTGCTTAGGAAATTGCAATTTTAATATTCATGAAAGTACTAATTACAACAATATGAATGAAATCACAATATGTATGAGTTAAAATTGGAGGATTATATAATACATAAGATGAAAATATAATATATCAATTATGTTTACTACAAGTAGAAGAAGTGAATACCATGTATTATAAAAATATTGTAAGATATATTTCTTTGAAAGAAAATGACAAATATCTAGTCAATCTTTATATAAGTTATTGAAGATACCACTATTGGAATTATACCAGAGATGTGTTCATGTTACATGACTATTTGACATATGTGTTGATTAGAGCAGTTACTCTAATTATTAGAGTGGTTACTCTAGCAATTACTCTAATGGTTACTCTAGTAGTTATTCTAATTATTAGAGTGGTTAATCTATCAGTTACTTTAGCAATTATTCTAATTATTAGAGTGGTTACTCTAGCGGTTACTTTAGCAGTTATTCTAATTATTAAAGTGGTTACTCTAATTATTAGAGTAGTTTCTCCCAAGCCTATAAATACAATGCCCAGGTGCACAATTAGAAAAAAATACTTTTAGCAGTCAAGTAGCAAAACTCTTGTAGTCTATTTGAAAGTTAGAGTATTATCCAAGTGCCCATATTAGGAGGTCAAAATGTGAATGGATCTTTATTTGAGCATTGTGTACCTGAGCACACCTTCTGTATGGAAATAAAGATGAGCTCTTTGATTCATCCATGTAGCACTTGATATTTTTTTTCTTATGCATTTATTTTATTTTATGCACTTTACGTTTATGTTATTAGCAGAAAAATTCAATTTGATCAATTAAGAAAATCATTAAATTACACAAGGATGACCACTTTGAGCAAGCGTGTAATGCTTGGTAACCTAGTAACAATTAGTGTTTGGTAATCCCAGTAGTGTTGCACTGGTTCAGAATGTGTACAGAATGTGGGAATGGATGCTAGTGTCAAGATTAGTTAGAACTTAGTTAATGATTAGTTAAGTTAAATTAGTCACTTAGTTACCTCTCTCCCTCTCTACTAGCACAAGACATAAAAACATAAAAGCTATAAAAATCATATGCCTCAAGCTTAATTAACAATACAATCATGACATATAGGTAAGCTTGGGAAGATAATGATCAACCAACCTATCCTTGTTCCACAAGGGCGCATACGCACTTAGTGATTGAAATTCAATTGGATCATGTGTGAAATGCTTGTATTTGTATGGTTGAGCATAGGGGTACCTCGTCACTCATCATTGGTGTCATTGCTAGGAACTTAGTTGTTTGTGTGCTAATTAGAACATAGAAAATCATTCACATCATTGGATCGAATCCTTAGGGTTGATTGAGAAAACAATCAGTGGCATAATACACATGACATTGATTCGCTAGTCCCTCAACAAGTTCAAGTGGTATATATTCATCCCGATGAGTATATACTAGACTTCATCTTTATCCTCTGTCAATATGAATAACTATGTTGATGAGACTTAGAAGGTAACATAGTGTTACCTCTTAATCATTTAATTCCAAGCATGCTTCTTTGTGCCCTCACATGAATTTCCATGTCACACTTACATGCAGAATACATTGTGCAAGACCACGACTCAAGAGAATACTATCCCACAGAAGCACAACATCAAAGGGATTTGCAATAGGAGAGATATCATAAGTCTTTAAAGGGTAAGTGGTCGAAGGATGTCCCACATGTCTTAAGCAAGAATGAGGATGGTAAACTTGCCTCAGGCAGTCACCCACACAATGATGTTCCTCCCTTTGACTTTGGCCATGGGGTTGTGTATTAGAACCTTCATTCCACTATTCATAACCCAGTTTTTGATACCCACAGGAACAAAGGATCTAAAAAATTAACATGGACACATGATAAAGATGGACATTATTAAAGAAATTGCAATCAAGGCTGAGACCTCTAAAGAGAAGGTAGCAGACAACGTTATGGTGATAGTTCTCCTTCTTCTTCACCTTCATCATCTCCTTCATCCTCTCCTTCAGTGTCTAGATGCATTCATAAAGAAAAAGACCATGGGGATAAAGGTAGGCAAAGTGGAAGTCATAGATGAAAAAAATAGGAAAGGGGAAGAGGGCACTCTAGAGAGTCACAACATAGAAGAGGGGAGTGTAGGGAACCACGTAGATATCATAGACACCATGGATGAGATGATCATGATAAACCCATACTCGCTACTCAAAGTATGTTGGACATGAATGAGGCTATTAGAACTCCAACAAGGCACCAAAAGATAGTAGGATCAAGATATTAGATATGAATAATATCCCATGATTTGAAGGGGGATACAACATTGATTCTCAGAATCACTTACAAACAGTCCATGATGCATGTTTCTTACAAAATTAAGAGAATGAATGCCAAAAACTTAAGTTGTTTTCACGAACACTAGTTAAAGAAGCAAAAAGTTGGTACTGGCCTTTAGAAGTAGAATCTATTCGTAAGTGGAGTACTATGTTAGAACTATTTAATGAGAAGTACCAAATGTACTCCCAAGTGTCTAACTTGTGAAAGAAAATCCAATTCTAGAAACAAGGAGGACATGAACCCTTGGATGCTACCATGGGTCGATATTATGCACTATCACATCATTTTCCTGGCCATGGTTATTGCAAAGGGATCAACTAAACCATCTTGTGGATGGGCTTAGGCATGAAACAAGAATAACCCTTGGGACTTATGCCCAAGGAAGACTATTCGAGCTTAGGTTTCATCAAATTCAAAGACTCTTGGAGCAAGTTACTAATGAAGAAGGTGAGCTACAGAAGAGATAAAGTGTTGAAGAGTATAACAAACATCCTTCCCTCTAGAAGAGCGGAGTAAGATTTTGTGAGGATGAAGAAGAGTCACCACTCGAAGAGATGGTGAATAGGAAAACTTTCCCTATCCAAACGTTGACATTAGAAGTATTGACAAAGGTAGACCAAATGTTGGATTACCTAGACAATAGATTTCAACCTGTTCTTAAAATAGTAGAGGAATTTAGAGAGCAAGGTAGTGATCATGGATAAAGAAAAAAGAGTGAAGTTGAACATGCACGTAGCAACGGTAAGGGCAAAGTCATCATCATTGAAGAGGTTGTAGAGCTAGAAACAGACAATGATAGTGGATGTGAAATATGTCAATATAACCATCCTAAGGGATGTTGCCCTATAATCTCACATCTACAATATTTTTGGGTGTATGCACTCAACCCACAATTGAACAAATGACAAGTACCTCAAAGGTTATCTTACCCCCAAGGTAACCCAAGACAGTTCCACCAACCCTTAACATATTATCCAAGTAGACCTCGACCACAACCAATTGAGCAATATCAATAGTGGTAGCACCCATAATTATGGGGAATGCCACTACCAAGGCAATAGTATCCTTACTGGTAACCTAACCCATATGGATATTACATGTAGTAGCCAATCTCCCCACGTTACTCTACTAGTCACATCACTTCTCAACCTCACTACCAAGTCCACAAGTATTATGGGACTCCCTCTTCTAAAAGTGATATTCTGCAAGCATATCATCCTTCTCATTTAGCCACATCTCTTCCACCAATAGCTCCACTACCACCTACTCTAGGTATGTAGGGTGAAATCCTTACCCAACGGTAGCAACGTAATGCCACAAGGGCTATTAACTCTCAACCTAATATTGGTTCCGACAACCACATGAATAAAATACCTTTATTTAAAACCAACAATCCAACCAAGCTATTGCAATCACAAGCAGCTAATTCTTTAGATGCCTCAGTATCAATCAAAACTTCAAAGCCTCCTGTAACTCAACCACTTCACTCAATGCATACGGTCATGCAAACACATGTCCTCATAGATTAGGTCAAAGCTAGCAACCTTCTTAGGAAATTCTTTGATCCTAGGAGTCCTTTGATATACTTATAAATCACTAGAAATGTATTGTGCAAGACTCTTTTGGATTCAGGTTCTGGTGTCAACTTGATTTCTCAAGAAATGTACAAGGCTAAGAACCTACCTCAATTGAAAAAGAGCAACATCTATCTAGGCTTTGCTGACTAGTCCATCACTGTCCCATTGGGACTAGTGGAAGACATTATTACCACTTTTTGTGGATGGTCATACCCAACTGACTTCCTAGTGATTCAGGTGAACAACGGTAAGGGGGACTTCCCAACCATAATGGGAAGAGCATGGCTAAACACCATCGATGCACACCTAAGAATCTGTGAACTTTCCTTAGAAATGTCAAAAGAAAATATATTCAGAAAGATTGAGAAGAAGAAAGTTCCATGCATTGCATACAGTGACACAATGTATAATTATATGTAAAGGTTATGGTTTATGCAAATTTTAACATTGCCTGCATACCATCAGTGTGCACAAGTGATCAAAATACAAAGATGTCTGTATGCAACAACCACATAAGAGGAAGGCACCCAATGGCTAATAGCTAATCAAGAAAGTACACTGATATGCATGGAACCAAATAAGGGTTTGAGTTGTACTTACATTGATAGCATAGATGCATTAGAGCAAATCCACCAGCAACTTCCAAGTCTTAGCCTTGATAATGTCAATTGGGGGAAGTTGGAAATCCCTAATAAATTTAAGTAGGATCCCCTTGAGTTGAAACCATTGCCCACCAGTATGGAATACATGTTCCTTAAAAATGGAAATCAGTAATTATCAATGCCAAGCTTTCTCCTCAACAAAAAGAAGAACTTCTAAATAAATGGTTGAAAGCCTTCACTTGGTCATATCTTGAATTAATTGGAATAGATCCTAGGATATGTTAACATAGAATTTACACTGACCCCTCCATGAAGCCTTCAAGACAACCATAGAGGTGATTGAACCCTAAGCTAAAGCAAGTAGTTAAGAAAGAAATTGAACAGCTTCTCAAGGTTGGGGTCATATACCCCATTGTTGATAGTGAATGGGTTAGCCCCTTAGTTATTCTGCCTAAAAAGGAAGGAAAATGGAGGGTGTGCATAGATTTCAAAGATCACTTTCTAGTACCATTTGTCGACCAAGTCTTAGACACCATCACAGGGCATCACTATTATAGTCTGGATGGATATAGTGGATATAAGCAAATATAAAAAGCCCTAGAAGACCAAGCCAAGACTACATTCACTAGTCCTTGGAGAATGTTCGCATAAAAATAAATGTTGTTTGTCTTGTGCAATGCCCCTACAACATTTCAACAAGTAGTTCTAAGCATCTTCCAATAGTAGATAGGAAATGGTGTAGAAGTCTTTATGAACAATTTCTCCACCTATGGAGAAAACTTTGATCAAACCTTGGACTAGTCAGAGCAAGTGTTAAAAAGATGTGTAGAAACCAATTTGAGGCTCAACTAGTAGAAAAGCCATTTGATGGTCGAAGAGGGCATAATACTAGGATGCAAAATCTCACACACAGGGATAGAGGTAGACCCCTAGAAAATCAAAGTTATCCAAGGAATTACCTATCAACCAGAAACTATCAAAGATATTCGATCGTTGATTTATTGAGAACTTTTCAAAAGTTTCTAAACCATTGGTCAAATTAACAAAAAGGGATGTACCTTTTAAGTGGACCTAGGAATGTGAATTAGCTTTTCAATCTCTAAAATAGAAACTAGTAGAGACACCCATTCTACAGGTTGTTGACTAGTCCAAACCATTTCATATTATGACTAACACATCGAACTATGCATTAGGAGCTATACCTACATAGTTAGATGAGCAGAAGCATCCTTATTACATCCACTACGCAAGTAGAAGTATCACTAGTGCACAACTTAACTACACTACCATAGAAAAAGAATTAATGGTTGTATTGCTTGCACTAGAAAAGTTTAGATACTATGTATTGGGATATAAAGTATATATACATATAGATCATAGTGCAATAAGGTTCTTCATGAATAAGCCAATGGTAAGCCCTTGTATCATATGATGGCTTGTAATCTTACAAGAGTTCGATCTTAGGATGATCGATTGTAAAGGCACCGAGAATGTAGTTTCTGATCATTTATCTCAGTTGTAATGGGACAAAAAAGAAGATGAGTATCCAATTTCTGATTATTTTCCTGATGAATTCCTCTTTTCTGGTGTAGTGAATAATCAATCACCCATAGAAACAAACTAGTACAGTAACATTCTTACCTATATCCTCACCTAATAAACACCACAAGAGTTAAACCTTAAGAAGAAATGACAGTTTCTTCACTCAGTCAAGTACTTTATGGAGATCAATGGGCAACTTTACAAAGTGTGTTTTGATGTCTTGGTTCGATGGTATATTCGCGATATAGATCAACTGGGAGTTCTCCAAGATGCTTATGAGCATTCTTGTGGGGGTCATTATTTTGGTAGACAAGTGGCCATCAAGGTCCTGCTTGCAGGATATTATTGGCCTGCATTATTTTGGGATGTCCATCATTTCATCCAATCCTATGAGTGATGTGAACGTGATGGTAGAATGACTGCTAGAATGGAGGATCTACAACAATGGATTCAACCATTAGAACCCTTTGACATTTGCGAAATTGATTTTATGGGGTCGATTACACCAATGTCCAATGGAAAAGCTTATATTATTGTTGCAATTGATTACCTAACAAAATGGGCAAAATTAGCTATTGTTAAAGATTGTACATCATCTATAGCTACACGATTTATTCAACAAAAAATTATAAATAGGTTTGGTGTGCCACGTCCACTTATTTCAGAAAATGGTACATACTTCATAGGTGCAACTTTTCAGAAATTAATGCAATGTTGAGGGGTTGACCATAAATTGACTAAACCAAACCACCCCCAAGCGAATAATTAAGTAGAAGTCGCCAATAGGAAGATTACAAAGATATTGACAAGAACCATTAGCATGTGTAGGTAGGACTAGAGCACTAAACTGAATGATGCTCTTTGGGCGTACCACTCCATATGGAAACTCCCTATAGGCTACTCTTCCTATGAGTTAGTGTACTGTAAATTACCAATGCTTTCCATTCAAACTAAGCTTCATACACTTACAATGGCATGTGACCTCAACCTTGACCTTGATCTAGCACAAAAACAATGGTTAGTAACCCTTAACTTGCTAGGCGAAAATCAATTAGTTTCCATGTCATCTAACAAGTTGCACAAGGCATTTAATAAACAACATCATGACCTAAGGATTAGGGAAGTTAAATATCAACCAGGAAATAAGGTTCTCTATTGGAATCCCATACTTGTGCCATAATGTACTAAATTTCAAAAACTGTGGGAAGGACCTTATATTATTTATGAAACTTTTACTTCATGGGCCATGAAAATGTACAAACTTGAGAGCTCAGACAAGAAACTATTGATCAACATACAACACCAAACCTTTCCATGAGCTTAGGACAACTCATACACATGCTAGCTCTATTGATGGACAACCTTGCTTACTATTTTAGATCTCATCCTTCCAACTCAGTTGTGGGGGAGATGGCCTCCTATGCTAACCATTCTAGGCCCTTAGTTCCTTTTGAGTTTTTTTTTTTACACATTCTTTTAACTTTTCTTATTTTTTTTACACCATTGTTCATGTTTTTACTATTTCTTTGTTTGATTGATTTACTTTTATTCATCATCTAATAAGTGCTCATGATGGTGGATTGAATTATATCATATTGATTGCAAATGTTTGGTTTTTACCTTTGAATTTTGATGTTGATATTAAGGTATTTTTATTTTGGTAAAATAGGCAATGAATCCATGCCATCCACTCATCCATATAATTATTTGGTCTCCTTTGGATTGGAACTATACAATGCCATTTTTCTAAGTAAACTTATTAATGAATTGCTAGTTGGGTATTTTCAAACCAAGGAAATACTCAAAGGATGTGACTTCAACGAGATTCATGCATTGGTTTTGACCATTCTCTTGGGTGATTGGATCGTTTTTATTGAGTTTTCCACCATTCTAACATTGTTCAAATATTAGGAAGCTCAGTGAATAAAATTAAGTCTTTGCATGATGTGGTTCTCATGCATAAACATCAAAAGAAAAATGGAGAGAAAAAAAGGAGAAAAAGTGTGAGAATTCAAAGCATACCCCTTAGATATAATAAAGTAATATGGGCTACAAGCACTAGTTATGAAACTAGAAAGACATGTTATCCATGCATGAAGGTTCCCTCTAACTAAGGCCCTTTCTCTATTCCTACTTCTCCATCTTGCTCTCCTTGGGATGGTGGTCACTCTTTGTAAAGGCATTCTTGTTGCTTCAAGAGGATGGATTGGCTAGGTGTATTGAAGCGAGGTCACTGAATGTGATTGGTTTGATTCTAGATTTGGGATGAAGTTCTACTTAGTTATATTAACCATGAAATACACAAGGGGCTTTACACAACCTTGTTTTTGGGATTCCATTCCATTCTCTCCTCTTCATCTTTCTTTCCATTTTCCCTCTCATTGCTGGTTTTATCATTAGTCCATTCTGGGTTGATGCATTATTTTTCTCTGGTGAATTCTTATGGGTAAGTTTTTAACTTGCTTCCAAATGACATTCCTAGAGCCTATGGACTCTTTGATTTATGGGTTTGCAAAGCATAAAAGGCATGAGCCTACTTTGGGGAGGACCCACTAGCATTCCTTTTTGGTGCGAGTATTAAGTTCTTTTCCTCAAACATTCCCTACAATCAATCATCTCTTATTTCATCCCCATCCATGACATTCATTTTATTAGCGTTACCATTGTTATTTTTTCCCATATTTCTTGTTCCTCTTATTTTTTCATCTTATAGCTACAAGAGGTTCACTCTTAGTCATGGGGGCCTAGGTACAAATTTTTAAATTTTCTCCATTTTACTATTTGCCTAACCCCTACACCTTGGGTAGTCACCTATGATAAATCTCGGAACAAGTTTCTTCCATAACCACAACTTAGCTAATGCACTTCATATCGAGGCAAGGTATCAACTGCATTATGGTTTATCTATACTTGCCCATTTGTGACTATATTTTGTGTGTAGATGTCGATCATACAAACAATAGACTAGGGTTGGAGGAAGCACTTAGGATGGACCAGAATTGGAGCATTTATGAAAGGAGAAAATTTGGTGGCATAGATATGGATAAATAATAGAAGGTGCAATCTTAGTAATGGCGGCAACACACCTCATTTTCTTTGTCTCTCTTTCTCTACAAGTTGTCAAATAAAGGCTTGGATGTCATTTATGTATGAGTGTTCACCACAATGGTCATAAACACTAATGCTGTAATATGCTTATTGATTTGTTCACTGGGCATGTTAAGTCTATCATCCCATTCCACCATCAATTGTTAGTTAGTCAATAATCCCATACCTTCTCAAAATTTTGTAAAGAACTTGTTTCTTTTCTTCTATACTTGAGGACGAGTTTTCATTCAAACATGGGGGTATGATGAGAGAAGTTACTCTAATTATTAGAGTGGTTACTCTAGCAGTTACTTTAGTGGTTACTCTAGCAGTTATTCTAATTATTAGAGTGGTTACTTTAGCAGTTACTTTAGCAGTTACTCTAGTAGTTATTTTAATTATTAGAGTGGTTACTCTAGTAGTTACTTTAACAGTTATTCTAATTATTAGAGTGGTTACTCTAATTATTAGAGTAGTTACTCCCAAGACTATAAATACAGTGCCCAGGTGCACAATTGGAAAAAAAGTCTTTTAGTAGTCAAGTAGCAAAACTTTTGTAGTCTGTTTGAAAGTTAGAGTATTTTCCAAGTTCCTACAGCTGGAGGTCTAAGTGTGGATGAATATTTATTTGAGCATTGTGTACCTAAGCACACCTTATGTATGACAATAAAGACGACCACTTTGATTTATCCTTGCAACACTTGAAATTTGTTTTCTTACGCATTTATTTTATTTTATTTTCTTATGCATTTATTTTATGCAGTTTGCATTTGTGTTATTAGCATAGTAATTCATTTTGATCAATTATGAAAATCATTAAATTACACAAGCATGACCACATCGAGCATACGTGTAATGCTTGATAACCCAGTAATTGTTGGCACATTTTTACCATTTCATGGAACAAGTGGACTTATTTGCAAATGGTGAGGTACAGAATCCTAATGAACTGAAACTGTTCAAGGAGGATTATGTTCTTTCTTGTAAAGAATTCTACAACAGTTAATTAACCATGAAGTTGGAATCAAAATGAAAATGTTGCTGAATTGAATGTTTTGAAAATCAAGGGATAATGACATTGCAATTGGGAATGTTGGCATGAGGGTTTATCTAGAGTCAAAAGAAAATGGTGTATCAATTGTAGATATCTCTCTAGCTTATGATAGAGTAGCTCTAGTTACTTTTT
>MNCI01027683.1:35090-47648 GCA_015680685.1 Gnetum montanum
CCTTGGAAGTTTGAACAATTCGTAGATATTGAATTTGGGATAGCTTTATTGCGAAGTGTTTACTCGTGTCATTTTACCTTGTTGAAATATTTGAGGTCTACACAAATCTGCTTTCTTTTCTTTTCTGCTTATTTCCATTGAATCTTGCTCTATTTCTAGTTTTCTTGTGGAACTATCTTTTTCTCTGGGGAAAATTAGGAGTAGATTGTGGAGTTGTGATCAAATGTTTTTGCAAAATTTTATTTGTTACAAGTAGGTATTATAAGGACCGCGTAGACTAGGTAGTTGAACAAAATAGGAAATTTTCAACAACTCACAGTACTTGGCAAAGTTGGCTGAATCTCTTTAAAGTAAGTCATTTGTAGTTCACATACAACGTAATCATTACATTTCTCACAACCACACGCCGTAACAGCACACACACATACTCACATTAATTACTGAGTTTATTTGGAGGTATCTGGGCCTTGGTGTTTCCAGAGACCAGTAGGAACCTAAATCTTGTTCGAGGACACTCGTTGGAGATCGCGTCCCAAATGGTCGCCAACAGTAATGTTTAGCGTTTGGTAATCCTAGTAGTGTTGCACTATTTTAGGATGTGTACGACTAGTGGGAATGAATGTTGATGTTAGGATTAGTTAGAACTTAGTTAATGAGTAGTTAAGTTAAATTAGTCACTTGGTTACCTCTCTCCTTCCCTACTAGTGTAGGAAATAAAAACATAAAAGCTATAAAAATCATATGCCTTAAGCTTACTTAACCATAGAATCATGACATACAAGTAAGCTTGTGAAGACAATGATCAACCAACTTGTCCTTATTCCACAAGGGCACATAAGCACATAGTCCTTGGAATTTGACCAGATCATGCGGGAAACACTCATATTCGTATAGTTGAGTGTAGGGCTACCTCGCCGATCATCATGTGTCATACTTAACATTTCTTAACGCTAATGTAATTTTCATAGGTTAAGTTATCCTATAAATGATGTAGGAATTTGACCAGATCATGCGGGAAATACTCATATTCGTATAGTTGAGTGTAGGGCTACCTCACCTATCATCATGTGTCATACTTAACATTTCTTAACACTAATGTAATTTTCATAAGCTAAGTTATCCTATAAATGATTAGGAATTTGACCAGATCATGCAGGAAACACTCATATTCATATAGTTGAGTGTAGGGCTACCTCACTGATCATCATGTGTCATACTTAACATTTCTTAACGCTAATGTAATTTTCATAAGCTAAGTTATCCTATAAATGATGTACAAATATTTGCTAATTTAATATATATCACATTTGTTACAACAATATTCTTAATTTTTTTTCTTTCTCACATTGTAATTATGTAGGTTTTAATTTAGGAATTTAAGGTGTTCTTTAAATAATTTCCTTAAACAATTTAAGGCACTATTTAAAATCAAAATAGAATTTGAAATGATATATAATATAATTATACAAATCCTAAAATTTCTAAGTTGTATGTGCAAAAAAAATTTATTCTCGATGAAGATGCAAGCACCTTACTCAATGTTATTAAGTGAATGTGAATTATCACCTTTAGAAGTATATGCCTTATGTTAATTCATTGCATACACCCATAGCTTACATATATCAAGGCAAGACAAATTCTCTAAAGTAGTTATTGAAGATTCATGAGACTATGATTAGTAATTTCATAGAACATAATCGTTGAGAAAATGGAATATCACTTGGAAAGAAGTGCAAAAAATTCTAAACATATTCACTAAGTAGTCAATTAAAAAGTTTTAACAAATTTGTGGTTTACTATAGAATGTAAGAAATAATTTTATTTTCATTTTATTAGATCTAATAAACTAGATGTAGAAGATCACTCTCTCTAGCCTACTACTACAATCACATATTGAAGTAACATCACCAAGTTTTACTTAAGTTTACATCATCCTAAAATTGAAAGTGGAAGATTGATTGAACTCTCTTGAGAAGAGTGTACCTATACATTATGTGAATCAAGAGCCCTTGAAGATGAATTCTCTCCTAAAATAGCAACTAGAGAAGCTTTATTTAATAACTTAAAAACCAAAGCTAACGAGATATCCAAAAAAATGCTAATTAGAAAATGCTAACTGAAATAGAAATAATTCAAATTTAAAAGAAAGGACAGTACTATCCTATTAAAGTAGGAGCTCACTTATATGTAGATGAGAAACAAAGGTTAATTGATTTGTTACAAGAATTTAATGACATTTTAGCTTGAACATATGAGGATTTTAAAAATTTTAATCCTTCTATAATGACACATACTATACCTCTTAAGCTCAACAAAGAAAAAAAAAGAAAAAGAAAGAAAACCCATTTAAATAAAAACTTAGACTCATTATCCCCAATATTGAAACTTTGATGAAGACAAAATTTGATCAACTTTTAGCATCTAAAATTATTTATCTTGTGAGACATTTGATTTGGATATCAAACTTAGTGTTGATTAGAAAACTAATAGGTGAATTATGATTATGTATTTCTTTTCATGATGTTAATACCTCTTGTATTAATGATAATTACCTACTTCTTCTTAAGGAAGAGCTTTTCCAAATTATGAATGGTGCATAAATGTAATTCTTTTTAGATAGATATTTATGATATAATCAAATTTTAGTAATAAGAACTAATATAATACTACCTTTATAATAAATGAGAAACTTTCAATTTGCTAAGATTTCATTTGGTGTTATAAACATTGGTTCTACCTTTCAAAGAGCTATGGATCAAACTTTTGAAGGATTGATTAAGAAATGTATTATTATTTCTCTAGATGATTTAACTATTCTCTAATTATGGGAGTACACACCTTAGAGACCTTAGAAACATTTTCATAATGTGTAGACAATTTGGTATCACTTTCAATGCAAAGAAATCCACCTTTGGTGTTCAAAGAGTTAAATTTCTTGATCATATAATGACTAAAGAAGGAATTACAATTGATCCCAAGTATGTAAATGCTATTTTACAAATACATTATCCTATTTCTAAGGCTGATTTAAGAGCTTTCTTTGGGAAAATTTAGTTTGTTAGACAGTTTATCCCTATTTATGTTGACTTAGTTAGATTATTAAACAAAATGCTTAAGAAAGGTAGTAATATGCATTATACAAAAGAAAGGAAAAACGCTTTTCTTACTATTAATTAAGCCATCATAGATGCTTCTATTTTATCTTCTCCTTGGTATGAATTTGATATCCTTTTATATGCTTTTTCTAATAATGTTATTGTTGCCACTACCTTAACCCAAGATATTGTTAATCAAGGTGAGAGATCTATAGGTTTCATATCTCTACTATTAAAAGATGTAGAATTAAAATTTTCATCTGTTGATGAGTAGTGAATACCCCTACACTCAACCATATAAATCACTAAGCATTCATTCATGATCCAATTGAATTTCGTGGACTCTATGTATTTTGGTACACTAGCCTCTATGAAGTGAACTTGTCCTAATAGTTATTTGTTGTCTTCCCTGTTACACTTGTGAAATGCAAAGGTATGGTAAAGTATAATCAAGACGTATGATTTTTATTATTTTTATGTTTTATGTTTTGGGTGCTTAAAACAAAGGATGATAGGAATGAAGTAATTAAATTGCTAATTTAACCTAACTAACTAACCAATGTCTAACTAATCCTAACATAAACATCTGGTCCCACTTTCCATACACATCTTGAACATGCATAATGCTACTAGGTTACCAAACATTAAGTGTTACTAAAATTACCAAGTGTCATGCACATGCTCGAAGAAATCATACTTATGTGCTTAATTAATCACTACTTAATCTAGCTTAATTTAGCCTAATTAAGAATTTAAATACTTAAAGCATTAAAGAAAATTACATAAAACATTAAATGTAGAAATAAATAATTATTTTATTTTAAAGTGTTACAACATTTATCAAAAAAATTATCCTTATTACTGCACACATTGTTGTGCTTAGGTACAATAGTGCTCAAATAAAGATTCATACTCTTAACTCCTACTAGAGGTACATAGAAAAATATTCTAACTTCCAAATGATAAAACTATAAGAGCTCTATTATAAATATGATAAGACATGCCAAAACATGATGGGTGAGTATGTATTTATATGTGAAAACAAACACTATGTCGATGAGGCCTAGTTGATGGTGCCCAATCAATAAAGCCCATTTATGATTTATCATACCTCCACAATTGAATGAAAACTCATTCTTAAGTTTTTTAAAAATTTGGGAAGGTATGGAATTATTGACTGATGACAGATGTATGAAAAACATAAACAAATACTAAGTGACCAAGCTTATGAATATACAATCATTACAAAATTATTTTGGTATTCAAAACTACAAAATTAATCTCCAAGATAAAATTCAGAAACACCATTCCTTTGATGACATGAAGATGATGGAGAAGATTAAACTATCCTAGGTAATGAAGGCTCTTAAGGTTCTAGAGGACCTTCTCCTGCTTTAGACACACATGGTGGTTGAGGTTTCTGTGGTTATCCTACTATGATTACAACCTTTGATAGAAGATGGAAAGCATCCAAAAATGTTTTTACCTTCTCCTCCTTACTCCTACGATCATGCATGGTCCACATGGCTTCACCAATGTGGGCTAGAATGGGCACATCGCAATGATAGGGAATTATTGGAAACAACTCCTTAACATTAATAAACCAAGTAGTAAATTATTTGCATTTTATGTCAAACATATTGATTACATTTTGTAGCTTCCTATAATTATTTATTCTTTTGGCTAGGTTCTCAATAGTTGGTATTTGATTGGTGAATCTTGTCGTGAGAACTTTGAGTTCAGTGTTTGGAGTCTCAATCTTTTGCTTAGTTTTTCTCTAGTGCTTAAATTTTGCCTCATACAATAAGTACAAGCTAGCCACTTAATTCTCTAGCTCTAACTATGGTCATCCAACAATTAGCATTGCTAGGTTTGCATATTAAAAACTAGCGAACTTCATATATTTAGTCATCTCTTCAATCTACAACTCCTTCATGTAGATCTCTACTTTGTTGTAGGCATCTATCCCATCAATGATAGGATATCACACTTCTTTTCCTTGTTAGAGATGCTAGAGGGTTTCATTGACTTTTGCCTTAGCCATCTAGATATTTTTTCCATTAACTTCCTTCTATAGGCCAACTTGATCTCTATAGTCATTCTTCACTCTGTCAAATTTAAGAGCCTCATTCTTCTAAGTAGCAATCTTAATCATAGATTTTTGGTATAAGGCATAGATTTCCTCCATAGAGAGATTTTTATTCTCCACTACCAATCTTCTAATCTCAGTGTTTATGGTAGCTAGCTACTCTTGTTGTTGATGGAAGAATTCTTGCATTTTCTATTTCTACACATCAACATTCTACAGTGAATGATTTTCTATGGTTAGCATCTCATTCTCTAGGCACATGTGAACCAAGTCCTTATGAACTAAATATGTTTTTGCATTGGCCACAGATTGGTCAAAGGTAGTTATGACCATCCCCACCTCTACCTATTTAAGCCTATCTTAAAGCTTTCAAAAATCTTTATCTCTTATTAGTATATGGTTAAGGTGTGTTGGATCAACAAGATAGGCTCTCAATTCAGCAACCTTTGTGGCTGAGCATTGGTTTTATGCTTAAGTTGTTTCAAGTTATCCTTCTAGAATGATGCATTTTCCCTTTACTTCATGCAACTTTGACTTAGTTGCGGTGATGTTATTCAAAAATCAAATATATCGGGAAGTGATTGCCTAGTTTCTCACAATCAATCTAGCAATTCCACATGCTTAGCTACACAATTGGCTACTAATAGCTATTACAGATGTCTACACATCTCTGAGTGCATAAATGTCTAGTACAGACATCGCATGTGCATTCAGTACTTTAGCAATCTAATCAACAATCACTTATGTTGTAGTCTCTTATCCTTGGTGCTACATCATCAAGACTGTTGCCTCCTCACCCTCCTCCAAGAGCATTGAAAAGGTAGTGACATTTCTAAATATTTCTAAGAATTTTTGTTTTTGCGAGAGAGACACTATTAAATTTTGAACACTAGGATTTAACCTTGTAGGCAGTTAGGTTCTTTAGGTTGAGAATATTGACCCACCTCCCTCCATATAACTAAATGTTTTAGCCACTTCATTAAGGTGACTCTTTGTAGGATGGTACATAGATGGATCCCCACCATTTGTTCCTCCTCATTGCTCCTACTCATGCAAGAGCTACTTTCATATTTTGTGTAGATATTCAATGGTTATGTAGGCCTTAGGAATTGTTTCTTGAGTGGGTGATGGAGGTGGCTATTGCTACTCCTCTTCCTTGGACATAATATGGATCTTGTGTTTCATCATCTCAGACCAAGAGACAATGGAAGTATGCTTGATTGTGTCATTCACATAGTAGACTACCCCTACCCTCTTACAAAGTTTTCTAATAAGGCATGGAAATGACATGGTTTTACTTCCATGTTTATTTTCCTTGAAACACCTTTCAATCTCTAAATATATTAACTATGGAAGGTTAATAGGAAATTTCTTGCTTAAAGTAGCACATGCTCAAGTGAAGAAAGTAGTTACCTTGCTTGGCCTCACCTTTGGATTGAGATGATAAGCTGCTATCTTGAAGCATATGTACTCCATTTGTGTTAGAAAACCAAACTCCTTCTGATCAACACCATAACACTACTAGGTCCACTCCCTTTTTTCATCTAGGTTTTCATGTGTTGAGATCTTTGCGAAATAAGTGCTAGAATCAAGTAAATCAAGAGCTTGTGTAATAACTTCTACCAAGTAGGACATCTGAATGTCCTTGATTCTCATAGTGGCTCCTATCTTTCTACTATTCTAGAAGAGATATGTCTCTCCCATGTATCACTCCCCACTAGAAATTATAATTGGCCACATAAGAGAGTTTTCCAACTGTGTCTTAAATCCTAGTGAAGAATTTTCTAAAAATGGTCCAAAGTTTAGTTCTTGGAGAACTGAGTGTTGGACATCACAAGGCTTGATCGTGTCAAGGCAAGCTTGTGTTAATGTGACCTCAAGTCTTAGTATAGTCCCTGGTGCCTCTCCTCTTTGAGATTGTTTATTCACAACCTCTTTCTTAGGAATCTATGAAACATATTTTAGTTTGTGATCCTCTTAAAGAGATCCCTTTGCATTAGTTATTGCTACCTACTCCTGAGCTTGTTCATGTTGTTCCATTCCAACTATGAATCATTTTTCCCTTGGTTGTGATGATCCTCTTTCCTACAACTATTTTGGTCTTACCACCATATATAATCACAACATGATCAAGGATTAGCATATAATGCGTAACTTGAAATAATTGGGATACCTTATCTCTTAGGGTAGTTACACTTGGCTAAGCTATGATCATGGTTTAGTTGATTATTTTAGTATTATTTTATTTGTATTTTAATATTAATAAATAATTTTAGATTTACTAAGGTTTCTTGGAAAGATTAAATTCTCAAAAATTGATGGTTTAATGTTGTTCTATTTATTAACCCTTTGGGGGAGTTAGAAAAATTTTGAAATTTTTTTTGTTAAAAACCTCAAGGTTTGTGGCCCCCACAACTAAGAGCTTACCTCTAGTAGCTACGAGATTGAAGAACAGAGTGATTTGGACAAATAGTGTGAAAGTTATGAACTTTGGAAGGTTTTGTTCTATAAAAAATTGCAAAAACTTTACTCTTATTTTAAAGGAAATGAAAAAAAAATTAAAATGTTTGATGGTATTTAAAATATTTTTGCACTACGTTGACTAGGCCTAGTTAACATAGTTATTGATCACTATTAACCTTGTCAAAAATAATAAAAAATAAGGAGCTTTTAAATGAAATCTGGATCAATTGGAAGCCCAAAAATCCAAGAACATGATGAAAATATTAGAAGAGGGTTTTGAAAATTAGAAAATGGAGAAATGATTAAAGAATTAGATTTTATGAAGAAAAATGCCTTAAGAGATGCACAGATGGATGCATGATGGAGCACACAAAAGATTTGATTGTAGCAACATCTAAGGGTAAGTGACTTAACTAACCAAGCCACAAGATATGCAAGTGTTTCCTCTCCATAGTCACACATGTCCTTTTTGCCCTTGCATAACTTCAACTAAGGAGTCCATGGGCCGCATAGTTGATTAATGGTTACCTAAAGTTAAGGTTTAAAATTTTCAACACATTAAACTAAGACATGAAAAAAAAACATGAAAACTGGTAGTGAGGTAAGTTATGGAGAGCATTGATGGATGATATATAGAATGGAATGGATGTTCCAATCATGGTTAGATGAAGTCCCTTGTGAGAATCATGGTTAAATGATCCAATAAAGTCTAACCTTAGTTCAAATCAAAAACAACCACTTTTAGTGATTTTGCATCATCTCTCTAGGACTGGTCCACCTCCTTAAGACATAAGAATACTTCCATAGATAACCACCATTCCTTATTTAAGAAGAAAAGAGAAGCAGGAAGTGAAAAAGGGCCTTAGTTAGAGGGGACCTTCAAGCATGGGTAACATGTATTTCAAGTCCCATAACCACTGCTTGTAGCTCATTTATTTTGTTTAAGAGGCATGCTTTGAATTTCCGTCATCATTTTTTCTTTTTTTATGTGTTTTTATATTTTTTTTTTTTAAATTTTGGGATGGAAACCACACCATGTCAAGACTTATTCAACTTCTTATTATTAGTTGACATGGAATGATAAGAAATCCATGAAAACACACATGAACTCAAGCAAGTAGAAAGGCACAAAGAACATTGAATCCTCTTGAAGTCATACCTTTTTCAAACTTTTTGATCACTAGGCTTGGTAAAACTTATTGGAGCCACATATTTTAAATATAAGAAAACTATAGAGTTTGTAGATGGGTGGATAATGTGGACTCACTACACATTCCATGTAAAAGAAACCAATCTTAGTTATCATTCATCAAAATTCAAAAATAGAAACTAGACACTAGTAATCAAAAAATATTAAGTACAAACTACCATTAGCAATAGCTACAACACCACTATGTCTTGTTGACAATAGAGAAATTTTATTATAAGATAAGGAAAATTCACATTAAAATAAGGAAAAATATAATATAAATTGTAAAATATTCAAGAAAAATAAAATGTACTAATGATGTTGTAAAACATAAATTGAAAAAATTAATAAAAAACAACAACAAGGTGTAAGATAAATAAGGCTTTAAACAAAACGTTGTAAAAATAATAAAATGTTAAATAAAAAAGTGAAAAAAAAACATGAAAAACTAAGAAGCCATGTAAATGGTTAGCATGGATGGTCATCTCCTTCATGACTAAGTTGTAAAGAGGAGATCTAAAAAATTAAGTCTGGTTGTTGATCCATTGAGGTGTTGCTTCCACTGGCTTGCTTAGGTTCATGAAATGGTTTGACTTATTGCATGTTGACTAGCTACTTTTTGTTTAGTCTCTTAGATTTGTAAATTAACATGGCCCTAGAAGGAAAAGTTTCATGAATGGCCCTTTCCACAGTGTTTGGAACTTAGTTCGTTGAGGTATGTGTGTGGGATTCTAGTCAAGAACCTTATCTCTATGTTGAAACTTGATTTTCCTTATTCTTAGGTCATGTCATTACTTGTTGAATGCCTTGTGCACTTCATTCAAGGATAGGGCCACTAATCATTTTGCATCTAGCATGTTAAGGTTGATCAATGGTTCTCTTTGTGCTAGACTTAGATCAAGGTCTAGGTCACATGCTATCAAAAGTTTACAGAGCTTAGATTGAATAGGAAATGTTGGTAGTTTCTTGTACACCAGCTCATAGGAGAGTAGCTTATAAGAAGTTTCCATGTTGAGCAGTAGGCCTAGAGGGCATTGTTGACTTTTTTGCTCCACTATCTCCTATATTTAATAATATTTCTCATTAAGATCTTGTAATCTTACTATTAGTAACCATTGCTTGACCATTGGCTTGGGAGTGATAGGGTGTTATTAATTTATGTTCAACCCTGAAGTATTGCATGAGCTTGTGAAAAGTGATGCTTGTGAAATGGGTTCCATTGTTAAAAATTAGTGCACATGGCATCCCAAACCTATTTACAACATTTCATTGTACAAACCATGTAGTAATAGATGATGTACAATTGATGATGCCTACTACTTCTACTCATTTTATGTAGTAATTAATGATAATGATTATGTATGCCTTTCTATTTGACATGGGCATGATGGGATCCATGAAGTTGATGCCCCATATGTTGAAGTGCTCTAGTGGTCAGATCCATTATTAAGGTCCTTTCATTCGAGTGGTCATCCCACCATCTTTTTGATAGTGTTTAGAAGAGCAGATAAATTGATGGACATCCCTAAAGATGATTGAAAAATAATACCCTACCATTATAATCTTAATGGTTTTTCATCTTCTATCATAGTGGCTCTGACAAGGACGCTCATGAGGATCTTAAAGAATGTGTAGTTGATCAACATCAGGTATACATGAATGAACTAGGCCATTGGTGCACACCTTGTAAAGATGTTCATTGATTTCCATGAAGCATTTGAATTGATGAAGAAATTGTTGTTTCTTCCTGTAGTCTAGATCTTGTGGAATCTCTTGAGTAAGAAGATAACTGAGGATGTAATCATACCATGTTGGTTCTATAGGCACTTGTTCATTTATTGCACTAGTAAAAAGAAGTTTATTAGTAAATTGGTTAGAAAGCAAGATATCCTCTTTATTATCCCATCATAACTAAGAAAATTGATCAAAAACCACATTCTTAGTCCCATTTTGATCTACCATTGTGAGATCAAACTTTTGTAAGATCACCAACCACTATATGATATAGAGACTCATCATTAGCTTATTCATCAAGAAGGAAATTTCACTATGATTAGTGTGCACAAACACTTTGTATCCAAGCACATAGTGCTTGAACTTTTGTAGAGCATACACCACTACCATAACATAATTTGATGCATCTATCATTATATGAAATGATCTAGACTAATCAGATGCTCATATAATTTCCTCTACAAGCTTCTACTTGAGGCTTTTTAATGCATTTTCACATTCCTTGGTCTAGATGAATGGAGCATCTTTCTTTGTAAGCTTGACCAATGGTTTTACGATCTTAGAGAAATTCTCAATAAAATGCTAATAGTAGACAAAGTGTCCAAGGAATGACTGAACATATTTAATAGTTTCTAGTTGATGAGTTATTCTTTGAATGATCCTTATCTTCTAAAGGTCCACCTCAATCCCTACCTGAGAAATTTTGTGCCTTGGTATAATGCCCTCCTAGACCATTAGATGGCTCTTTTAATAATTAAGCTAAAGATTTATCTCCACACACCTTTTAAGCACTTTCTCAAGGTGGTTGAAGGCTTGTTCAAATGTGGTATAATAGGTGGAGAAGTCATCCATGAATACTTTTATCCTACAACTAATTTGTTGCTAAAAAATGCTTAAGACCAAGTGTTGGAATATTGTGGGAGAATTACATAGACCAAAAGGCATATTTCGATATGCAAAATTTCCCCAAGGATTCATGAATGTTACTTTGGCTTGATCCTCTAGCATGATTTAGATTTGGTTATAGCCATTATAACCATCCATGAAGCTGTAATAACAATGCCTAGAAATACTACCCAACACTTGGTCCATAAACTATAATAAAAAGTGAGCTTTGAATGTTGTTATATTCAATTGTTAGAAGTCAATGTAGACCTACCAGTTTCCAAATTTCTTTGGAACAATCACAAGAGGACTAACCCACTCACTATTTGCAATGAGATGGATAAACCCCACCTTGAGTAGTTGTTTAATTCTCTCTTTGATGATCTGCTTCAATTTCAGGTTCAATTGTTGCTATAGCTACCTCTTTGGCCTAATGGCTAGATCAGTGTAGATATGATGTTGGCATATCCTAGGATCAATCTTTGTGAGTTTAGGATATGACCAAGCAAATATTATTAGCCGTTTGTTAACCACCCTCAAGAGCATCTATTTCTATTCAAGAGTAACATTGACATTGATGATTATTGGCTTACCATTTTTCAAAAATGCATACTCCATATCAGTAGGTAGAGTTTTCAACTCTAAGAGATCTTGTTTAGGATTTTCAAGGATTTCTAACTCTTCCCAATTAGTATCATCATTTGCATCATCAACGAGTTGGTGATGAACTTGCTCTAGTTCATCCATGTTTTCAATATAGGCACATGTTAGACTCTCAGTAGGTTTGATGCAAAGTGTACTACTTCCAAGATCAACTATTAGCCACTGAGTGTCCTCCTATTTTATGGTTATTGCATATAGGCACCTTTGAATATCTACCTCATTTTCACACTACCAACATGTAGAAATGAATACTCTTTTCACAAACCAATTTTTCGTACATAGTTGCATGTTATATCGTTATAAGCGATGCATGGAACTTGCTTCTTCTCGATCTTTCAAAATGCATTTTTCTTGAAGATTTCCAAGGAAAGATATTTAATGCCTATTTTTTCATCAACAGTGCTCAACCAAGCCCTTCCCATAATGATTGGGAAGTCCTG
>MNCI01027683.1:47804-90355 GCA_015680685.1 Gnetum montanum
GAAATCAATAGGATAAGAGCACCCATAGATAGTGGTTAAAATATCTTCTACTAGTTCCAATGGAATAGTGATGGATTGATCTATTAGTTCTAAATGGATGTTGCTCCTCTTGAGAGGAGGCAAGTTCTGGGCACTATATTTTGTAATAAATTAGATTAAATTTAGAACTTGAGTTAAGAAGAGCCTTGCATGACTCATTCTTAGCAATCTACAAATAGATGAGAGAACTTCAAAGATCAACTCTTTTCCTATGGAGGATTCTAGCCTTAATTTAGTTAGATATAGTATGGGTTAATATAACTATGTAGATCTTGAAAGGAATTTGGTTTAAAGGGTTCTTGAAAGAATGGATGCTGAAGATGAAGGAGATATAGGAAAACTAGTTGCATAAGTAAATGAAGGTTTAGTAGGGCTATTGGTTCAAAAGAATGATCTTTTATGGGATCTTGCTTCCAAACCACTCATTTGAGGAGCCAACTATAAGTTAATAGCCCTGGTAGCATTACATTATTACAGTTAGAATAGAAGCTCATCCTACATGAATGAAACATGTGGTAATTGGGGTAAGGATGGAAGAGCATGTGTTGAAGGATGAGCAAGATAAGGATATGGGGTTTTCCCTCTAGTATATGGATAATGAGCTCTATAATACTTTTGGGGGTAGTAGTGATGTTGAAAAGAAGCATGACTAGAACAGTCATGCAAAGATATTGACTGTTGAACATAGTACTTATATGAATTTGGCTGTCTGTAATGGTACAACTACTTTGGTGGTGGCATCCCCCATGACTGTGGGTGTTTCCACTATTGGTATTACTCATACGGCTATGGTAGAGCTTCACTTGGATAATAAGATTGTTGTTTCTAGTGGAAATACCTTAGATTCACTTAAGGATAAGGTAATCTTGTAGGTGCTTTTCTTCTTACCATTCTAGGATTCAATGCCTACACCCTAGACTTTTGCAAGTGTGACATGATAGGACAACATCTCTTAGGATGTTTGTATTGGTAGATTCACATCCATCATCATCATTTAATTCTAACTCCACAACCTCTTCTATTATTGCAACCTTACTCTTTTAACCCTTTGGTAGGCACATTAAACTTCTTTCCTTCTCCTATGATCATGAGCACTACTCTAGTCTCTTAATTCTTCAATAATTTTAAGAGTAGTTTGAAATTTTATGTTTAAATAATCTCATAATTTATCAACCTTAGCCGATATGTTGAAAATATATTTTTGTATCAATAAGTTTTTTCACTACACCACCTCATCAAGTGGTGACTCCTCCTCATTGTTACAAAATTAGGCCTCTCTTTTTCCAATGAGAGGATCCTTGTTATATTCCTTAGCATCTTCTCATTTTCTTAGCTCTCCTTCTTTTTCTGCTACTTACTTAATTAGCCTTTTGATCTAATGGTTTCTAATTTCTTATAGTCTTCCTTAGGAATAAACCCAAAGACTTCTTCTCATTTTTTATCAAAGTCCATCTATGATGTGGCAAAGTTGTTCTTGCTAAGAATAACCATGGACATTTCATCGATGTATGAGAGAATAGTATATGACCATTGTAGCATCCAACAATTCATGTGTTTCTTTCTTTCATCCTTGGATTTTCCTTCTCAAATTAGACACTTGGAAGTATATTTGGTATTTATCATTGAATAGCTTTAGCATTGTACTCCACTTGTAGATGGATTCTGACTCCAAGGACTAATGCTAGCTTTTTGCTTCCTTGATGAGTATTCTGGAAAATAGCTTTAATTTCTACCAATCATTCTCAATATTCTATAATACATATGCATTTTCAAAGGCTTGAAGATGTGTTTGTAGATCAAAGTTATATCCCCCTTCAAATCTAAGGATATTGATCATGTCAAGTCACTTGATCCAACTATTTTTCACATGCCTAGTTAGAAGTTTTATTACCTCTATAATATTCAACATTCTTCTAGTGGCAAGAAAAGGATCATAATCATCATTATTTTGATTATGCCTATTATGTTCTCTACTACTACTTTGTTTATGATGGGCCTAGTCATCATTATTGTCCCATTGTTCACCTTCATCACAGTTGTTCTTTTTGTGGCATGTATTAGACCTAGAGGAGGGAGAAGAAGATTCAGATGAAGAGGAAAAAGTGGGAGGATGAATATTACCACCATGGTGTTTTCCACCTCCTCTATTCTTGTCATGGTTCCATTCATTAGCTTTCTTTTCATCTTGATGCTTGCCCGAGCCCCTGTTTTGAATTCAACTTTTTCCTAAACCTAGATTGTTAATAGTGGACTGCAACTTAAAGTTCAAGCCCCCATCACCAATATCAAGGGGTGGAAAATCTTAATGTTGAGAACCCCTAGAGGGAGGATCCTCATTATCATTTTGGTTGAGCAAGAACAAGGAATTGATGAACTATTTTCCCTTTAAGGCCTCATTATGCTTCTGTTGGTGTCAATCTCTCCTATGTTGTGTTTTGGTGGGATGGTAATCCCAATAGTCATGGTCATGCACAATGTACTCTTCTTAAAGATCCTAGATGCCTAACCTCCTTATATTTTGGAGTAGCATCCTAGGAACAAATTGATTGGAAGGCATTACATTGTTGCCCTCAATATCTAGCCACCATAGTTGTTCATCTTGATACAGGTTGAAGGTGAAGTCAAGCACATACTCATGTAGATGAGTATATACCACCATGAATTCTTGAGGTAGTACAAATTTAGTATCATCATGCCTATGAGAAGGAGACATTTTGCAATTAGATAAGATATTAGTGTGCTTAAATAATTATATTTATTTTTAGAATGATTTTGACATTAAGGTTCATCCAAAGATGTTAATGATTTTCACTATGCCTAGATAACACATGTTTCAAACAAAAAGAGTCTTAGGAAATGATGCCAATGATGAGTGAAAAATACCCCTACACTCAACCATACGAATCAATAAACACTAACATGCAATCCAATCAAATTATGTGGACTCTATGTGTTCTAGTACACTAGCCTCTAGGAAGTGAACTTGTCCTAACAGTCATTTATTATCTTCCCAATTACACTTGTAATATGAAGGTGTATGGTTAAGTGTAATTGAGGCACATGATTTTTTTTATTTTTATCTTTTATATTTTGGGTGGTTAAAATAAAGGATGAAATGAATAAAGTAATTTAATTGCCAAGTTAACCTAACTAATTAACCAATGTCTAACTAATTCTAACTTAAAAATCCTATCCCACTTTCCATACACATCTTGAACATGTATAACGTAGTTGGATTATCAAATGTTAAGTGTTACTATGATTACCAAGTATCATGTGCATGCTCAAAGAAGTTGTACTTATGTGGTTAATTAATCACTACTTAATCTAGCTTAATTTGGATTAATTTACTCTAAGTATTTAATCACTTAAAGCATTAAAGGAAATTGCATAAAACATTAAATGTAAAAATAAATAATTATTCTATTTCAAAGTGCTGCAAGGTTTATTAAAAAGCTTATCTTTATTGCTGCACACACTGCTGTGCTCAACTGCAACTATTCTTGAATAAAGATCTATACACTCTTGACTCCTACTATGGGAAGTTAGAAAAACATTCTAACTTCCAAATGATAAAACTACAAAAGCTCCACTACAACTATGACAACACATGCCATAATTAGGAAGGGTGACCATGTATTTATAGGCAAAAATAGACACTACGTCAATAGGGTCATGTCAATGCATGAAATCATGCACTAACAAGGCCTTGTCGGATGGGCCATGTCAACGTATCAAACCATTCATTGACAAGGTCTAGTTAATGAGACCCAGTCGATGGGGCCTAGTCGACGCAACCCATTTATGATTCATCATCTATAGAAAAAAAATGTTATATTGTCATTAAGGCTCTAAAGAAATTTCTCTACTATTTGTTAAATGTAATGGTTTTTGTCATTGTTCTTGGTTTAGCCATGATTACATTAGCCAAGTTACAAGATCCTAGTGAAAAAAATGCTAAATAGATTATAAAATTACAAGATTTTAATATTCAATGAAAAGTAGCAAAGTTAGTTAGAGGAACTAGTCTTGCCAAGGTCATAGCTAAAGCCTCAACTTTGGAAACTATGATGCACTTAAAGATCAAGAATCAATACCACTTTACATACTATCTATTGATTTGATGAATGACCTATTTACTCTTAATCGATTACTTGATTCATGATATGGAGATATTAAGTTTTATTTAACCTTTCATCATTTTCCTTTAGACTTACCTAGTTATAAAAGAAAGCTTTTATTATGTAAATGTTCTAATTTTACTTTAATTAGTGGTGAGTTGTTTAGGAAAAATTTACAAGGAATATACCTTTAATGTTTAGACCAAGAATAAGCTAATGATGCTTTAAAGCAACTACATGAGGAAGAACATATAGGATATTGCTTGTTAGTATATAAAATTACTAGAGTAGGTTACTATTAGGCTACTATGATTGATGATGATCAAAACCTAGTTAAAACTTATGTACAGTGTCAAATGTTTAAAAGAAAACATTCCAAATATTTTGCTCCTTTACAACCTATAATAGAAACTAGAACATTCACACAATGGGCTTTAGATTTTCTAGGAATAATTAATTCTTTATTAACAACTCAACATAAGTTTATCTTAATGGCTACTGATTATTTCACATGTTGGTTAGAAGTGAAAGTAACTAAAATTACAACATCTCATGCACTTATTTGGTTTTTAGAAAATGATATAGTTTCCTAATATGGATATCCTTATGCCTTAATAGTAAATAATGGACTAGCCTTCATTTCTATAGAATTCACAAATTGGGCTAGGGAACATAACATTGTTACTAAAGCTATAATTATGTATTATTCCCATGGTCATGGTTTAGTAGAATCATCTAATAAAATTATATTAAATGGAATTAAGAAGATGATAACTCAAAATTTATGAACATGGCATGAACAATTAAAATGGGTAGCATGGGCTAAAAGAATTTTTTATAAAGATTCAATCAAAACTACACCATACAATTTAGTATAGGGACAAGAACCAATTTTACCAATAAATTTGCAAATTCCAACATGTCAGTTTTTCTTAGATTATTTACTAACTAATGAAAATTTAATTTACTGACATATGATATTTAGATTTAGAATTTAATAGGTTCAAAGAAACTGAAAGCCTATTTAATCATCAAAAAATTGTTAAAAGATGGTTTGATATGATATATGTAGTTAAGTTTTAAAGTAGGTGATCTATTCATAAAGAGAGAGTGTGTGTTTGGTGAAAAATATTTTCAAAATAAGTTTTCTTCTATTTGGTTAGGTCCATACAAAGTCATAGATTTCTTTGGCCCCAATGTGTACAAAGTTGATGATTTACAAGGATATAAATTAAATAGAAATTCACATCATGGGTATTTGTAGATTCTTAGTTACATGCTTTCTTCTCAATCTTCATGCATTTTATTTGTATATAGTTACATTTAGAATTTTTTTACATTTATATCTCATTTTCACACATGTTTACTTTATCATTGTTTTTGCATTAGCGTGATGGTTTGATCTACATATGCACATTATCTCCAATTTTAATCGACACTATGATCATTTGAGTTGCTAGGCATTAGGTCATCATAACATTATTTAATGATAATATAAGTAAAACATTTTATCTATTTTTGTTAAGTTTTATTAGTCATGTTGGATTATAGAGAATGGGATTTATACTAACTTATCATGTTATTATCATGGTCATATAAAATCTCTACCTTGTTGCTAGAGATATCCTTTCGTAATGAGATGAGCCTTGAATTTTTTGACTTCACCATACTAATTTCTTTTAATTTTAAACACCCATTTAAACTTGATAACAAGTTTTAAATGGACAAGACACAAGGCTCTAAGTGTTCTTTTGTGAATTGGAAACTAGCCTAAGTTTGGCACTGGATAAAATAATTTTCTAGTCAATTTGGAATTTTATTTTATTATTATTATTAAATTTTTTTATCAATAATTAAGACCAATGACATGACAAAAAACCCATAAGACATGGTCATCAAATCATGAGAAAATAATGTAAAGAGGTCAAGAGGAATAATCTTTTTTAAAAATACATTAAAAGAATAGGAAAACCTTGCTGCTCCAAAAATTAATAACAGAAGTTTTAGTAAAGGTAGACAAAATGTGGGACTCCTTAGATAGTAGATTTGAAACTGTTCTAAAAATTATAGAGGAGTCTAAGAAGCGAAGTAGTGACTATAAAAAAAAGAAAAAGAGGGATTTGGACCATGCACATAACAAAGGTAAGGGTAAAATGGCTATCACCAAAGAGGTTGTGGATTTAGATACAGAAAATGACAGTGGATGTGAGATATGCCAGTATGACCATCCTAAGGGATGTTGCCCAATAATCTCACATCTAGAAGAGTTTAGGGTGTATGCACTCAGCCCATGACTTAACAAATGGAAAACACCCTTATGGTTACCTTATCCCCAAGGTAACCCAAGGTAGTTCCACCAACCTTTAACGTATTACCCAAGTGGGACTCTGCCACAACCTAGTGATTCATGGGAAATGTCATATTCAACATTTAATCATTAATCTTGGAGTTACATGGAAGCACAAGGATACCAAAATCAATAGAAATTTTAAAAGTATAAAAATTTGTAAAATATAAAGGACAAAAAATCATAAAATTGTGACATACACTGAAACTTTCAAGTAAACTATAATGTTTTAATCACAACTAAAATAATCACATAAATAAGAAGAGTAACTAGTCATGGGCCATCCTTTAACACCATCATGTTTTAATTAATATTTAAAACATAAACTTTATAAATTATAATTTAAACTATATACATATTATAATTTATAATTAATACTTCATTCCCAATCATCTCATAAGTGAAATTCATTAGTATCGAGACACCTTTGAGAATAGGACTTGTACTTAAATTTATGAAGAGGACATGCTTCTTTCGATCATGGCTAGTCACAACTTTTGGATTTTTCCTTAGGGATTTTTTTTGTATTTTATTCTGGATAGAGAAAATAGAAAGGAATAATCAAAAGGTATAAGGGAAAACGTGATAAATAGAGGAAAATATAGCAAAAGATATGAGAGGATACTTTCTCTTTCCTTTTTTTTTATACGTTGTTTTTGGAAAATTGATCAAAGGAGGTGGAAGGTTAGGTTAAGGATTGTTGTTGAATCCCATTACACTTAAGAATTTATTAAACTATTAATCAACATGATTCTTTTTTTTTCTTTATTTATTTTATGTAACTTTGCTCATGGTGCACTTCATTTTTAAGGTAAGAATTCCAACATGGGTTTGGCCAATTAACTACACTACCAATGAACAAGGTTCTTTTGGTAACTTTTCTCATGGTGTAGTTCAATCCTTGTGCATGTGCCTTTAATTATAAGTTAGATGAAATCATAGTAGGTCTCTTGGATGGCCAAGTGTTCTCAAGTACAGAAGAATAAACTTTACCTTATTGCTCACAGGATATCCATGGATCATCACACTTAAGGGTTAGGGCTTATCAAAAGGGAAAGGGATTTTTTCAAGTCACATAGTGATTGTGGCTAATCATATTTCAACCTCACATGTCTTGCATTCATATGGCTATGATAATAACATGATAAGTTAGCATAAATCCCATTCTCTATAATCCAACATGACTAATAAAACATTATATTTTTGTTTGTTTATACATTGATAATTTAATCTATTTTTCATTTACAATTGCATTACGAAATAATTTTTCAAATGCCATCAAAAATGAAATTAAAATGTCTGATCTAGGAAAGATGTCATTTTTTTTGGGCTTTCAAGTTATCCAAAGATCAAAAATAGTTTCCATATGCCAAATGAATTTTCCTAATCCTTAATTGAGTAATTTGGCATGATTATAAAACTTACCAAAGATGATATATCCTTAGCCTTTAATCCTTCATTATAGCATTCCATTGTTGGTAGTCTTATGTATCTTTCCAATACCAATCTAAACATCTAATTTTCTATAAATTATCTCTCCTGGTTCATGTAAGATCTGCATGAATCACATTGGTAAGTTGTGAAGAGGGTTCTACAATATCTCAAAACTACAATAGATTATGAAATCACATTCCATCAACATGAAAATTTTAAGATATGGGGATACACTATTGTAGACTGGCCAAGTGACCTTGAAGATCATAAATCAACTTCAAGTTTCTACTGTTTATTTGGTCCATCACTTATCTCCTTGGAATCAAAGAAGCAAACTACAATCACACACTCAATAGCAAAAGCACAATACATAGCCACATCAAATGCTACTGCTCAAGCCATATGGATCCACTCCATTTTTACTCAAATGGAATATACTATGAAACCACCCATTTTTTTATACTACGATAGCACAAGCACTATTACGATGGTACACAATCTTGTCCATCATGAATGTTTGAAATGCATAGATATCAAATAGCATTATCTCATATTCTTAATCCAAGACAACATACTCAGCATAGAGCATTGTAAAACTAAAGCATAAATAAAAAATATTTTTACCAAGATTCTAAGTTGTGAGAAGTTTCAATCTTTCAAAGACTTCCTTGGAATGGAACCTCTTACTATCATGGGGGGATTGTGGAATATGATAACTAGATGTTCCACAAAATAATTAGATATATCTCATTCATAAATCTATATTAAATAAGATAAGATCCTATTCATATAATTCTTATCTAATCCCATGATTAATTCATCCCTTATTAAGAAGGTCCATAAATAAGATGATAAGGATCATCCCCATAATTTCGTAGATTCATGCATATCTCTCCAAATATTTTCTTGGGAGATTAAAGCCTATATAATTGTAGCAACATATGGACATTAGTAAGAGAATTTAAGAGAGTTTCACAAGGGTATGTTTGTTCTAACTAAGTTCTTTATTTTCTTTTAGCTTAGATCATAGATCCATGGCCCTTTAGATTCTTCAATTTTGTTCTACATTGCCTTCATATTTGGTGATGAATGTGGTACAATTGTTGCTGGGCTTTTGGTTTTAAATGAATGATAAGATTTCTCTACTCTATGTTCATAATCATTTTTGGCCTCCAATTTTGTAGAAAAGAAGGAAACTAAAAACTTTAGTTATATGTTGTTTTGATGGGACAACATTTGTTGGTTTTTCCTTTTTACACTAGTGTCAATCTTGATCAAATTTTTTTTACCTTCAATGAGTGTAGATTCTGTGCAAATATTTTCTTTGTAGGATTTCTTTGCTTGGTTTTTTAATTTGTTAGGGTTGGATACCATTCCTTTTAATAATGTAAACCTTATCTATCAACCAAATGTCTATGACCACTAATATTAATGCTCTTTGTATGCCTAGTGGTCACTTTTGATGTTTTATTTAGGAAGATTTGTTGTGCTTATAACTAAAGTATACAATAATCATCTTCAACATCTTAAAAAGCATTTTTGTTACTTATTTATGTCTAAGCTACTTAAATGGTAGTTATCTAATGGTATTAAGTAATGATATGTGTTCCCCTTCTTTTTTAATGAATAGGTAATGCTTTTAAATCATTGGTTTATCTGTGTGTGTATGTGCAAGATGAAGGGAGCTAAGTAGCCAAGGGAGATGCATAGTTTGAAGGAGCCAACCTACAAAAAGCAAAAAGTCCCAAGGATGAAAGGAGAGTACGAGGGAGGCAAATGCAAGGAGGAAGAACCAATAGAAGACTAGAACCTTCTAAAGCTCCTAGGTGGGAGTTCATATGATTTCAATTTTCCATCTCTATCTAATTTATATCGTGTTTCCCTTGATTTTCTTTAGAAGTCAAAACCTTTCATTCCCTTGAATATAGTTCCTTTTCCCGCAAGTTTTAGATCAACAATTCTTAGAGGAAGAAAGGGCTAAATACAGAGACTTGCTGAAAAAGGTTTACCTCCTTGGGGTAGAGGTAAGCTCATGCAAGAAGCTTTCAATTTGGGTGAAAGCATTAGAAGCTTCTTACAAAGCTAAGTGTTTTACTCTTTTTAAACATTGATAATGACTATTTTATTAAAAGGTTTTCTTCATGTTTTTGGCTTTGTAATATTTTATCAACTATTTCAGATTATGTGTAGCATTTATGCTTTCCTGGATTGTCATTTTAATCTCCTATGATTTATTTTATCAATAATGTAATTTCCAACTAGTTTTGCTATTAGCATTTTTAGAATTTGTTTCATTACAGTTTGCCAATCAGATCTCTTTTCTGTTCCTTTTTTTTTTCTTTCTGGTTTTCAGTTTAGATTAATACATACTTTAATAGTTGAAATAAGAATATCTTAAACAAATTGCTTATTTGTTAATTACCAATTTAATAGTTCCTTATTCTGGTGTTTCCATACCCATATGGAAGATTCCCTAACCAATAGTCTCTTTAATCGAGCTTTTCAAGGGCATTGCTCTTTAACTAAAATCTATACATCAACATCTATAAGGTGAAAATCATTCCAAATTAATGACATTGATTGTGCCCTATGATATAAAAAATACAAGGATAAATGTCCAATTTAATTACTTATACTTTGTATCTTTGCAGAAGGGATTTCCATGCACTACAGCTTACTTAGTATAGCTAATGGCTTGCTTAGGTAATTGGGTTCCAATCCGCCATTTTAGGAGGTTAACTTATGAGGAGGGCTATGACAGCTAGCGTCTGCGTTTAGGGACGTCAACTTACGAGCAGTTCAGCGTCTTGTAGAAAACTTGCTATATGATGCATACGCTCATTTCAGATTGGTCATGGATAATTTAAAGCCTCCTGATCGTGGATAACTGAAAGCCTCCTTCTTGGCGATTATGCTGGCCCTCATCTGAGATATTTTCTTCCGTCGGCGCATACCTCCAACGCCTTTATTGCTGCAGTACTGCAAGTTATCCAATGGCAACTATTACTTCCACAGAGCAATGTTTTTAGTAATTTGCAGTTCACTAGTTACGTGGTTGCTTCAGATTTACTTGAACTCTGAGGCTATTTGGATTTTGCATGTCTGATATGTTTTCAAGAAAACAGCATTCAAAGGACACCATCTTCTCCGAATCCTAATGCAGAACCACACATCACTCTCTATAAATTAAACCGGCACTTCCCTCGCATGCCATAGTACCAAGACAAGCTTTCTCCAAATTGGAAAAGGATTGTGGTCAACTACATGCACAATTCGAAGTCTTGCCCATCACGATTTTTCAATTCCACGCTTTTGCAATTCTGAATCTTGTAAAGCATAGTATCAATATGGCTAGGAAGGCAGTTGCAATGACGGTGATGCTGATAGCAGTGACAATGACGACGGTGAAAGCAAGTAGCATTGAAAAGAGAGGAAGAGCATCATCTATAATGAAGACGAGCAAGAATGAGAGAACGTTGCAGATGAGGAAGCAGTTCTTAGAAGATCAGAACCAAGCAAGGTCCAAGGTAGGAGTCCCACCGTTACAGTGGGATGAGGCCCTGACTGCAGTCACTATACTCAGATCGTGTAACTCCGGAGACACCATCGCCACCTGCAACTACTCTCCCCCTGGCAACTACATTGGTGCTCGTCCCTACTAATCTTAAATTTCCTCCATCAATCTCCCTCACTTTACCAGGTTCTTCAAAATTTGTTATTTCTGTAATTCTTTTGTTTTGATTTTTTCTAGAAAAAAAGCCATGCATCATGGCAGGCACATGTATTCAATTCTCGTATTATATTTTTATTTATCTTGTATTATGCTTTTATCTATTGAATATCATATTACGTAAACTATGTTTAAAAACTAAATGGTCAAAGTAGCATTACTCAATTTAAGGCGAACTAGCAGACGACAAGTCGGTGATTATCAGTAGAATAAAATGCATGGTTATTTTAAGAACGTGAGTATGGAGGAAATCAAATCCACTACCTCTCGGTCTTCTTTTTAAAAATTAAATGGCTATCCTAATACAGTTAGTATAGATCTGCTACATCCTTGTTTTCCTTCTCAAGATCAATATGTTACAAAATATTGTGCAGGGAAAATCCTAAAAATAATAATAAAATACCAAAGAAACAAGATGCAGGAAAAATCATAGCTATAGAGATTTTTCATGGTTTATCAAAGTACTTATATCCACAATAATGAAAAATTTTCATTAGCAAAAGCAAGAAGGAATATATAAACTATCTTACTCTATAATACATTAGCAACACACCTATATACATAAGCTCTCTCGGACAATCATAGTTATTCATCTAAGGTTCATTGAACTTGGTCATGGTGTACAATGACCTAAAACTTTTCAAATACATTACTGAAATCATTGCTTATGATAAATTAAGACCTTTTAAATACATTAGCAAAATAATTTCTCATAATAAACTAATACTTTCTAATTAATGAAAGATTATCTCATGCCAATTTCAATGCAATATTACAATCTTCGTCTCAAGCCAAATTTGATCATTATATTTCCTTCACCAAATCCTCCAAATTAGCCATTCAACTACCTTCCAAAAAGCTATGAGAAGTTCAAATACTATACCAGAATCACATATAAACAACATATTTTTTAATTAAACCATAGGTATATTTTGTTGTTAATAAAAGGATTTTTTTTTGTTGTTGAGTAAAATTAAAAAACTATGTTTAGAAAATAATAATCAATCCCTATTATTTTCTTTTTGAACAACTTATTTACAACAAGAGTACATTGTTATTATTGTCAATTATTCTAACTTAAACTTATTTTTTCTTATTTTATGATAACTAAATGCTACTAGTAATAACAATGAGGTGTTAGCCTAGTGTTAGAAGTGTTGGCCTGATAACCCTAGGTCACAAGTTTGATTCTACTAGGTAGTACCAAGTTATAAACTTCTATAAATATAGGGATGTGCTTATGTTTCAATTATTTTAGGTTCCAACACCGTAGCAAATGATGTTCTTTATTTTAGAATTTTTTTTATACATAGGTAATTCTATAAGAGTACTACTATTTATTAATCATCAAATGATTACCTCATCAAAAGCTTGCAATTTTTGTAGGTCTATAACTTCAAGATTATGAAGTGATTTTGACTAGACGGTTTTAGATCCTTCACAATATTATCATTCTTGGCTTCCTCATCTTGATGAATACAAAGAATTGTTGATGTCAACATTGCCCATGCTAGGCATGGGGCCATTCATTAATTAGTTTAATCACATTAGGTCTAGTATAATAGATTTATAGAAAGATGAGTTTGTGTTCTTAATTACTTATACATATAATGTATTTGTTTCAACTGATAAAATATAAAAGAATGTTATATCAACTTTGTTTACAAAGGTTATGTGAAATCACAATCTAAGATTTCCAATGAAAAATAGATTGTTGCTATGTTGAAAAGTCTTCCAAAACAATGTACCAAAGACTCAGATGGAAATTACATCATTATTGGGGAGCATTGAAGCATCAACTTTGGAGAATTACCAAATCATAGATCAGACAAGAACATATGAAATAAACAAAAAAAGCTGCAAATAACAGAAACCATAAAACTGATAGCAATAATTGAGGTTGAGCAAGAATAATACTTTACATTATGTCACTATAGGTGCTATTGGTGATATGTGACCGTTGATCTTAGTATCTTGGCACATCTTTTACTAAAAAAGGTGACCTATCCTACTACAACAGAAAATCCATGGATGCCATGGCAACTAATATTTTCATACTATTGCTATTGATCATGGTGTTGATCTGAACTCTATCTATGATTCTCAGTTGGGTGGTGGATGCTACCATTTGTAGTTGCAGGTTTCATTGCTATGCATGGGTGGTTGCCACTACCATTTCTTGCATGCTATTGGTGGGCTTCTGTTCGATGTCTATAGCCATTTCCTTCTTCTCGTGGTGTGGTGATTGTCCTTTGGGAATTGTCATGAACTCCTAATGGTCAAAGAGAAAGGATATGTCAATGTGAAGTTACTAAAAGTGGAAAGAACTTGGTCTCAATTAAGAATGGAATGGTATCAAATCATCTTAATCACAAACTTCACAAGCATCAAATGTGCCTTAAATGTAGATAACCTATCCATAATTCTGTCTTTACCATCATTCTCAACTCATAAAATACCACCTTACTGTCTCATATCATGATCAATTGATATTTTTCTTATGATGATCACATAATCCTAAGATGATTTGTTAATTGAATAAGATTTTTAACTTGAAACAATCTTTAATCATCCTTGGTGCCTATGAACTCCTTGTGATGATAACATGCAAGGGCATTGAAGGCATAAGATTACATTGTTGAGGGTCCACTCGCATTTCCTTTGGTCTAACTCAAGTTAAACTTCCTGTCCATCAATAATTTGTGTAATCAATCCCATAAACTTACATTCCACACCAAGTTTTGCTTTATTTTGGCATCTTAAGTTCATCCAAATCTACTTGAATCTCTTCTCTTGAGCCAACATAACCTTCTTCTATGTTATTGTCATCATTCTACATCTTTTTGGCTTTCATTGGATTCTTATTTCATCAAAAAACTCTCCAAACTTTCTCCATTTTCAAGATGCAAAATATTACTACAAATCACTATGTTGATGCAGCCTCATTAATGCAATTAGATTAGTCGACATAGTCCCATTGACATAGTGCACAAATTTTATATAAACATGGGATACATAGCTCAATTTACATCATTTTTCCAATGAGCAAGTGGAGTTTTTGCAATTTTTTAGAGCCCATTAAACTTCCAAGTGCCTAGCTCCCAAATTGCTAATCCTTTTTTATCCATTCTTTGATCCTCAAGTTACCAAAGGTAAGCTTTACATAATGGGGAACATAAACCTTTGGTTTTGGTAGAAAATTTTTCAATATTTTTCTAACTCCCTATGGTTAACCCATTAAAATAATAGTAAAATCAATCATCATGAAGAGCTAAGACTACCACACACACTCTAATAGCTAAAGGAAGAAAATAATATTAGAATAACAAGTTTAGCTTGTGATCCTAAATAAGCATCAAACGGTCAACTTTTAAGAACCCATAAACTAAAATAACCCAATCTAACAAAGAAAGATATTCAATAATTAAAGATTATAAACTAAAATGTTAATCATGTGTTATGTTTATGATCACAAATGATACCAAAATGAGGACCAAAAGTAGGTGGGCCATCAAAGCCTAGGGAAACGTAACCCAAGGAAGCAAGTGGTCAGCAACAATAATAGCAACCACAACCCAAGAGCAATCAACTGAAGGCACTTAGGCAACAGGACCTCTTCAAGAGAAGTCCAAATTGAAATCTATCCAACAAATTTCCATAGCATAGACTAGCTAATCAACGTAAGATGAGGCTCCTAGGCCAAGGCCTAACATGAAGGTCACTCTAACAAAGGCTTTCTTAAAGCATATCAGAACTAGGATGTCCGAAGTTCTATCCTTTAAAAGTTGAACATTGGATCCTTCTTGGAGTTACTGCTAGAGGAGTTACACATGTAACTACAGGGATCTCCCATGTAGCCCATTCTCTCCAACAGTGAAAAATGATACATGGGAGAAACCTACATATTCTAAAACAACCAAAAAGAAGATGTGTTGGTCAAGATCAAAGACATCTCTATCTTCTACTTAGTTGAGGCCATCATAGAGGCCCTCAATTTGCCAAACACTGGGGTAAAATTCACTAACATCTCAACACACATAGACCTAGAACCTAAAAAGAAATGGGTTTAGTGATGATATGGAGTGGACCATAAAGAGTGTGGTACCCTAATAAATGTAGAGTGAGCTTATTTTAAGATTGCAACCTACCACCTAAACCCAAAATTGAGGCCCAACAAGGTGACAACCTTCTCTTCTTGAGCACGCACTACTCTAAGTCAAAAATTCTTAGTCAATCTTCTTCATATCATTTAATTTAAAATTGAAAATTATTTCAAGGAGAATAAGAAGAAAAGGAAGGCACTCTCCTTTATATGTATCATCTACAAGCTATAAAAAAGAGGAGGAATGGCTCACTATTCCAGAAATATAGTTTGCTACATTCTAGTTGCATCCTTGTAGGAAATGATGGAAAACAAGATAGCAACTAAGGTGCAAGAAGATAAGTAGCTATTATTTCCACCACCCGTAGCACTTGAAACTATAGTATAGATGCTCATAGTTGCAAAATGAATTAGGAAGCTTTGAAATCAATAGTTGTAGTAATAGCAAGGCTCTATAAGTGGTGGAGAGCAATCTATCTATTATCTAGTAATGAGTTACTTAAATGAGGTTGCAAGGACTATCAATTGGCTAGAAAATGAGATTGCCCCATTGTTCTCTACTTAAAGGAATCATGCATCCATAAGTCCTAATCCAAGTACCTGAGAGATCACATTATCCATTCCTAGATAAACATTCCCTTATATTTCAGGAAATGTCATAACCTACTCTATCATTTTCGAGGAAGTTGAGGGGGGTAACCATCCTAGTTATGCAACATAAAGGCTAGGAGATAGTAATGGAGGTGGTGATTAATAGGCTTACTAAAGCCCTGAATGCTCCTATGGCATCTATATGAACAAGCAGTGGTTGGATAAGCACTACTCAACATAAGGGGGTATTAGATAAACTAGTTGGATATAGAAAATTACATCTAGAGATCTTTAATATTCTAGATGAAATTACCGTAAACCATTCATGGCTACTTGAGACAAGGGGCAAGTTGCTGATTGATAACATGTAATAATAGGAGGCCACTATAGCTAATTAGTAGTTAGCTACTGGATTTGCTAAGTTGTGAGCCCTTCTATCCAACCAAACCATTCTCAGTCCTAAGCTGATAAGAGATGAAGCTTTTTAATAGCTTCAATAGAAATATCAAGAGGTTAAGAATGAAAAAGAGATGGTGATCTTCAATGCATCCTTGTCAAATACCATGATCCATAACACTAACAACAACTTGTCGCAAGTTCACAAGGAAACCTTGGTCCTCACAAAGAATAATCACCATTATGAAATGTTGAGTAGTAAAAGGACCAACTTAAGAAGTACATACGATAGCAACAAGGGTAGATTGCAAAGATTAACTTGTATTTGAGAAGGTTGGCAATGGAGAATTACAATCTCTCAATGGAAGAAGTCCAATCTCTTTGTCAAAAGACTGTAATTGAGGTAGCAGCTTGAAGAGAATGAGCTTCTAAAGTTTGAACATGTGAAGAATTACTATAAGGACCAGTTTGGGCTCCTTAAGGAGGACAATGAAATGGAGATCCAATTGGCAAAGGTGAAAATGAATGAGGCCCTCTAGTAATTCCAACAACAAGAAGATGTATGGTAGCCCATCTTTGATTGACTAAATGCATACAAGAAGAGAGAGATTTACCTAAATAAGTTGCATATTAAAGAGATGATGGAGTACATGGAGCTTGACAACCTACGTTATGCAAACTTGGTGATGCTGATAGTAGGGAGGATAAGGTCTAAGTTGGAGAGATAGTTTGTCAATTCCTACCTTCTCTATAAGATGGAATTCAAGCTCCATAAATAGACCAAAGAAAAGTTGGAAATAGCCAATGCACAATTTGAGGTTCTTAGGAGCAAATTCATAGATCAATGATCTATTGCTCAGAAATTGGCATGATGGATAACTATGAAGAGCTATAGAACTTGATAAAGATGTCTAAAATCAAACATAAATAATTCATAGCCTAGTTCATCAATGCGAAGGAAATGTTTCCTTCAATGTTATGCTTATGGAACATCCTTACACTAGCCCACATCAATGAAGTTACTTGGATTTTTTATGATCACAAAGTAAGGAAGAGAAGATGAAATCTCTTCTAAATTCTTTTAAGCTTTCAACAATAGAAGTAGCAATGTTAGGTCAACCTTAGCCTCTAACACCACTGAGACTAGATGAATAATCATCAAAGCCGCAAGAACCTCCACCTCCAAGTACTATTTAAGAATTCATCACATCTTCAACAATCATATAGGCACCTACTAAAATTTTGTAAATTACCAAATTTTCTTATAATGGGCACTTATTTTTATAAAAATTGTATAATTTGGTATTCATAGTTAATTAGAGTCAGTTACTCAATATTTCTATTAATAAATTCCATACATCCCTAAATTTTGTAATAATCTCAATCCTACTTTTGTTCACTCAAGGACGAGTTTTCAGTTAATCATTGGGGCATGATGAAGCATTAATAAGATAGGCTACATAAATGTATGCTCATCGATGTAGACCCATCTACACATGATAGGATGCATTGACATTGGTATTTCAATGTTGATGCAGTCATTTCCTATATAAATACACCCACCACTCACATTTATGGTACCTTTTGGTCTTAGTCGTAGCCAAACTCTTACAATTTCTTCCTTATATAGGTAGAATATTTTTCCTCTATCTGAAATATGAATTTATGATATTGTATAACATTTTATTTGAGTGCCTATGTACCTAAATGCATTAACATGAACAAAAATAAAATTGAAATCTCTTACATCCATTGCAGCACTTAGACTGGCTTAACCCTACCTTTTGTGTACTTTACTTTACATGCACTTTTCATTACTATTCTTAATTAAGTAATTAATGTTGTTATTGATAAGCAATGTGAGTATGACCATTTCGAGTATAACCTATTAATGCATGGTAATCCTAGTAGTGGATACTTGGTATGCCCAGTAGTAGACACTTAGTAACCCAACAATGTTAATATTAATTTAGGATGTGTACGGTAGATGGGAATAGATACTCTACATTAGGATAGTTAATTAGTTAGTTAATTTAATTACTAAATATTTACTTAATTATTTATCCATTAGAATAAAAATAGTTATAAAAAATATCTCATGACTCAACTACACTTAATCACATGCACTAATTTAACACATGTGTAGGTTGGAAAGACATCAATTTACAATCACTAAATTTACTATTTGGAAATATTGTTCACTTAGGTATACATGTCCATAGAATTCGACTGAATTGCATGTGAATGCTTAACCACTCATCAATAATCAATTAGGCTCATATGACATCCCATGACATTAGCAATCTATGTAGAACCTTAACCCATGTGGTTGTTGACACATCTATATTTAGTGTATCATGTGTGATTATTACCATGAGTATGTGACATATCTTGAAATTAGCCATAGGTAAATAAAAGAAATTTCTTATTGGGCATGAATTAATTAGTTATAAATCCATATAATCCATATGAAATACTTAGCATTCAAAATTAATCATTTGAAAAAATATAATATAGCAAGTATGAAACTTATACTCCAATAATTATACTTGAATAAATGATAAAGAATAAATACTTTACAATATTCAAGACATGTTACACTAATATCTTACATATAAATCCTTCATGTACAAAGTTTGCATGAGGTATAATAGATAACCACATAGGCCATTTACAAATCTATAACATGGTGCTAAATATACAATAATGCTTGAATCTTTTATCCACATTACACCAACACTTCCATTACATACTCCAATATACTATCTATACTAACATTTGAAACTCTATCTATGTTTTCAACTACAATCTACATGGAACATATGCAAGAAGGTTTAGAACACCTTCAAAATAAAGGAAATCACCTTGATGTCACTTGGAATGAAGCTAAAGGATGAAGTCAACATTACAAGGTATACTGTTAGAACCAATAATACATTAATTAACAAATTTGTTATTTAAAATAATAAACCATTAACTTATTTATTAACCAATACCATTAACATTATATTTAATTCATTAATTACCACTAATCCATGATCTACACTTTTCAGTGATATTTTCTATGAGTTTCTAGCATCAGATATTAAAGTAGTTATAAGGTTGTTACTGATGAGCAATGAGGTACCTCCTATGTCCAAGCATATGAATCACAAGCATTCATACATAATCCAATTGAATTCTATGGATAGGACTAGTTGTGGAACCTAGATCATTATGCCTTGATCATAGATCACTATCTTCACACTTGGACTAGTATTAGCTTTGTTATGTATGGTTTAGTCTAGAGTGAGGGATATGATTCTTGATGTTGTTTTAGCCTTATGCTACTCCTAATGAAAATAAAGAAATCAATTATTTAACTAATTAGAAATAGAAGGTAAATTCTAAACTAGCCTAAGGGTGATGAATGTTTGTTTTCCAACTTACTGTACACATCTTGAACCCACGTATCCACTACTAGGATTACTAAGCACTATGCTACTAGATGAACCAAGCAATAACGCTACTAGGATTACCAAGTAAATACATGTTTATTCTCGAAATTCGTTGCACTCATTCTACCAATTCATTAACATACATGGAAACATAAATATTAACTAAGTACATATAATATAAATTTCATTAAAAGTAAATTTAATCTAAGTCAAAGTGCTACAGTGAATAAGAATCAAACTCTATCTTATTCTTGTCCATGAAATGTGTCCAGGTATATTGCCACTTGAATAAGATGTCATATAACTGACTTAGATCCACACTGGGGGCACTCATTGAGTGTTCTCTAAAATTAAAAAATAAAACTACAAGTGTTCAACTAATCTATTAAACAAACAATGACATACACAATGGGAGCATGGATATTTCTAAGAAAAGAAGATATACAATGTTGATGAGGCCCCATAAACGAGGCAAATGCTACATTGACATGGCCACATTGATGGGGAAATACCATGTCAATAGGATTGCATTGATAAGGATCCATCAACAAGGCCATGTCAATAGGTATCCATCAACATGACACTTTGATGCTTCATCATAGCCACATGATTGAATGAAAACTAATCCTCAAGTTAATAGGATAGGATCAAGATTTCCTTACAAAATATTGGAACTGATGAGATTATTACCTGATGTTAACTACTAATTGACTTTGAGTGCTACATTACAAAATTTTATTTGAGTGAATGTATTATAAAATGACAAAATGACAAAAAGATTGGATAGACATTGAAGATTATAGAATTTATAGAGGTCTTCAAAAATTTATTGAAGATGATACTTCTTGTTTCCAGTAGTAATGGAAAACTTCCAACCTTGATTGTTATGTTGATACTCTAGTTATGTAGAATGTTCTTGAAGGGTGAACTAAAATTTCTTGTCATCATCCCATGGATCTAGTAAACATGCGATGTTGAAGCTACTATCTTGTATGTGCTATGATTTATCCATGGGAATATCCTCTATTATCCACCTCTTGGATTCAATTTCATGCCTAACAAAACATGACCTTCCTTAAGAGTTTCTTTTAGCCTATAGTCACAAAATGACCAACATCAGATCTCCACCATAATCTAGGAAACATCCTTTCTTTAGGATGGTTCCCATGCATAAGCACAACACTCGTGGACCTACTAACTCATCAAAACTAGCACAAGGCCAATATGATGCAACAACCTTCCTTGCCAAAATGATGTTTCCTAATCATGAAAAGATGCAAAAAACCTTTACCAATCCAACATAAGATATAAATGATGAACTTATCATTGTGAAGAGACAGGAAAATCCAAGCATCACTAATAGTAAAGGATGCAGTTATGGATTAGAAATTTAAATATTAACATAATCCACAACAAAGTTAAGAAACAAGTGTGTGAGAAAAAACTAGTCTATGTAGTAGCCACTAAACTAGAAGATACCTAGTGGCTTGAAAATGAGAATATAAAATTGTTTCAAAGATGCATGGATGTAATTAATCCACTTATTAGTTCTACACTTAACAAAATGGACCAAACAGGGGACTTAGACATGGATATCTCACCTTTGATTATACACCAGAAAAGGATATTAAACATGATGAATTGGGAATTAAACCAAAAAATCAAGAAGAAGAAGCAAACACATCTGGACCCCCCAAAATGAAAATGCCTTCAAGTCTGGATGAAGATACATCTTTGAATGATCCAAATGAGACTATTACAAATGCTAGCTGTTTTATCACATGATTAATTAAGTCAGTAATAATGATAGATGAAAAACCAATGGTGTATAACTAAAGGATTGTGTAGTCCATCTTCCAAATGTGCAACCCTAAGATTAGTTGTGGAGGAGATGCTTCCTCCTTATTCAAGAACTAATAAGTATTCTTCACTTGTTTTATTTTACAATATTTTAATCATTTTTATATTCTTTCAAAATTTTTTGATTCTTCATATATTTTTCATTTCTTAATATTTTTCTTTTATTTAATTTTTATCTTTTCTTGGGTCATCTGCTTTATGTTTTATGAATGTATTTAATGCTTTTTGTTAATAATATTACCAAGTCACGATGCATAATTCAAGACTATGTGTTGGATTTTTGTGCTATGATATCAAGATGATTAGGTAAGTAATTGTGTAAAGTAGTGAGACCACCTCATCCATCCCTCCATTTCTCCAAATAAAAGGTATTTATGAAGGACAAAATTTGGTTCTTCTTTTATAAAACTGAAATTCATCAATGATCATTGTACCTTGAAGAAAGAGGGAATGACCAAGTGGGAATGTCAAATTGTGTGACCTCAAGGGAACTTGTTGGGTTCTCTTCTTAACTTTCTTCATGTGGTTTATGACTCTTCTTGGAACATATCATCACTCCTCTATTGAATAATAATAGTAAGCTAAAAGTATTTATATGGTATGGTTGTTATCCAAATTTTTTAAAAAAAAATAGAAGAAGAAAAGAAAAAAAACAAAGCATGAAAAACGAGAGATAAAATAAAAAATAATGGGAATTCAATGCACATCCCTTAGACATAATAATGGGCTATAAGCACTGGTTATGGGGCTAGAAAGACATGTTACTCATGCTTAAAGGCTCCCCAATAACTAAGGCCCTTCCTTCCTTCTCTTTTTAGAATGATGATTATTATTTGTGGTGGTTGTACACTCATGGTGGTGTGCAAGAAGGAACACATCAATGCAATGTCATTGTTTATGGTATGGACTTGGTCTAAAATTGGATGGATGGGTGTGCTGATCATTTTAATCACATTTTCCACAAGAACCTATTGTGGACATTGTCAAGTACCTTACATTCTAATCTCTGTAATCCCTTCTCATCCCATTATTCACCTCACTACTACATGTGATTATGAACCTTTTTATTTTATGTAGTATAGTGCAACATCCTAGTCATGGTAGTTATGTGTTTTTTGGAACAAAGACATGATCTATATTTAACTTCTAGGATGCCCATAAACATCTATTAAAGTGGTTATGCAAGGGCATTATGGCAAGAGCCTACTTTGTTGAGGAACCACTTTTATAACTTTTGTTGATCATGGCTTGAAGTAACCTTCACATCTTCTAGAACATTAGTGATAGTTTCTCTAAATTTATGCAAAATTTTGGTACTAATTCTCATTTGTTTTATTAATTTTCCTACTTTTCTATTTCCATATCCATTAATATTTCTTGGTAATCTTCTATATCAAACCTTTGGTTTCAACTATTTCAAAACTTGTGCTCTTTGAAATTTTTAAGATGTTTTTCTAACATCCTATTTTCGAACATTGTGATAACTAATAGTAATTGACCAAAATAAGATGAGTAGCTTGATGATTTTAGTTACCTCATAGCTTTGGACATAGTACATTATCATCAACTTGTGCTTAGATGAAAACTAAGGGATCTAAAAAGGATTTATTATTAAGGAAAAATTTATCAAAACTAATGTTGAACCTTTGGTGACTACAAGTGATGCTAAAAGAAATGCCTGAGAAATAAAGTCTTTTACTAGGTATGAAAACAAAGCCAAGAGGGGAACAACAGAGGATATGCCCATGGACAAATCATAGCACATATAAGATAGAAACTTAAACATTACATGTTTACTAGATCCATGAGATGATGAGAAGAAATTTTAGTCCATCCTTCAAGAATGTTCTGCATAACTAGAGAAGCATTGACATTACAATCAAGGTTGGAAGTCTACCATTGCTAGCAGTAATAAGAAGAATCATCTTTAGTGGATTTTTAAACACCTCTGCAAACTTTCTAATCTTCAATGTATGTCTAGTCTTTTCTTCACTTTGTCATTTTCTATGTATCCACTAGAATAAAATTTGGTAATGTGACACTCAAAGTTAGTTAGTAGTTATCATCAATCAATAATTCCATCATTCCCAAATTTGTTATAAAGAAAGCTTGATCCTATCCTATTAACTTGAGCATGAGTTTTTACTTAGTTGTGGGGGTATGATTAACATCGGTTCACTACATTGATGTAGTTGTGCTGAGATAGATTCCTTAACATAGATACATCAACATAGATGCCTCAATGCATGTCATCATATTTGTTTAAATAAAAGTTAATTTTTGTTAGCTATGATATTAGATACTCGATATTGGGGTTCAAGATGTGATGTTAGATATCTAATATCATGGGATGTGTGCTAGTCTATAAATATAGCACTTGGACTCATGATTTGGATATAATTTTTTGCCAATAGAATAGCCAAACTCTTACAATTTTATTTTGTAGTTATTAAGAACAATCAGTGAGTACATGAAGTGTGGATCTAAGTTAGTTGTATGACATCTTATTTGAGTGGCAATGTACCTAGACACATTTCATAAATGGTAATAAGATCAATATTGATTCTTATTCATTACAAAACTTTGACTTAGATTAGTTTACTTTCCATGTAATTTACTTTCCTTGTACTTAGTTAATATTTATGTTTCCATGCATATTAATGAATTTGGAGAATGGGCATGACCAGTTTCGAGTGTAAACACATATTCGCTTGGTAACCCCAGTAGCATTATTTTCTGGTTCACCCAATAGCATAGTGCTTGGTAATCCCAGTAGTGGATACATGGGTTTAGGATGTGTATGGTAAGCTAGGAATGAAAACTCATCACTTGTAGGCTATTTTGAACTTTACTTTTCATTGTAAATTAGTTTAAATAATTAATTTCTTTATTATCATTAGGAGTAGCATAAGGCTAAAACAACATCAAGAATCATATGCCTCACTTTAGGTTGAACCATATGTGACAAAGTTACCACTAGTCCATGTGGGAAGATAGCAAACTACAATCAAGACATAATGATCTAGATGCCACAACTAGTCCCATCCACAAAATTTGATGAGATCATGTGTGAATGCTTATGATTCATATGGTTGGATGTAGGGGGTACCTCACCACTCATCAACTATATATGGAAGGAAATTGAAAAGTGAAAGGTTCTTCTAAATAAAATATCTACTGAAGTAAATCCTATAGATGTACTCATCAAGTCAACTGTTGCTAAAAATTTTCTGTCATGTTGATCAACATTTGGTCTTTTTTCAACCTAATTTCATAAAATTGCTTTGGATTGTAAAAAGAAAATTTACCTTCAAGAGGATAAATTGTAAGGTGGATAAAGGCAAATATACCTTGATTTTCTCTAGATATTTCTACCTTATTATATTCTTATCTATGTTATATTTGGTCTTGTACATATCCTTACCAAAATAACCTATCTTATCACTTTTTTTTTTGGTTTTTTTTTTTGTAATTAGAGTAATATATAACGAGCTCTAAGGAAGCATCCCTAAGATAACAAAAAAACACAATAGTGATCAATGCCTAAGCTATAATCCTCTCTTAAAATTCTTTATCATTGTTCTCATTTATTCTCTCTATCCTTCAATCTTGAAGCTATGCTACTACTAATAATTCAAGAGCCAATTTTTGCTGGGGTTTTTCACCTTGAAGGTTTTCCTCAAGGTAACTTTATTTCATTCCAATTTTTGTGGTTTTCATTAAATTTAATATTATATTTGTGTAAGTGATTGGGAATAATAGGAGCCTAATTTCATACTTACATTGATTAGTCTATTTTTACTTCCTATTAGCCAACTTCATCCATTGTTGTTCATGCTACTAATGGTATTTCTTTAAAAATTGTTGATATAGGAAGTGTTGTTTTACAATAGCATGGTTTGCCTAAAATCAATCTTAATAATGATAGGCATGTTCTTGAAGTTTCTAAAAATCTTATTTTTGTTTCTTAACTTGATGATTGAGGTTTAAAAATTACCAAGGGCATTTTCAAAATTTTGAAGGGTAAAAGTATTGGGGCAATATATACTTTAGGAGCTAATATATGTTTATAGGATGATAATATTGCTATAGTTTCTACAAGGGAGGATACCAATTTATGGCATAAATAGTTGGGCCATATCAATTATTCTAATTTCAAGGTACTTCAATCTCATTCTTACATTCATGTAACATCCTTTGTTGCTGAAATAATGTCTCCCAATCCTACGGAAGAACCAAGAACTATCAATGTCCCAACAAAAAAAAATAAAAGATAAACCTATCGTTTAGGGAAGATAGAACATTCCATGCATTATAAGTAATAACAAGGGTTTCAATTGTGGGCTAAAGGTTTCAAGTGTTCACACAATTCTTACACCAGCCCACAACAAACATAAGGACCAAGAGTGTGTGCAAAATTGGGTTCACAAAATAGCCACTAAACCAAAGGAAAACCAATGGCTCACAAATGAGAATGCTAAACTATTCAAATAATGCATGGAAGCATATAACCCAATTAGTAGTTCTTGTTCTGGCTATGAACTTAGTTGTAGGGGAGATGCCCCATTTTGAATCAGGAACTAATAAGTGCTTTTTCACTTTTTTAAAAATGATTTTTAGTACATTTTTCTCATTCTTAAATATTTTACAATTTCTTTTATGTTTTACTTTATTTTATTTGGATTTTTCTAATGCCTTTCTTATGTTATTTTATTTTTCTTTATTGTTATTAGGATTAAGTACAATAGTAGCTATTGAGTTATGGTGGTTTGTACTGTAATGTTATTTGATTACTAATGTCTAGATTCTATCTTTGAATTTTGGTATTGATAACTAAGACATGGTTTCTTTTTCATAATTATAGGTAGTAAGTCCATGTCATCCACCCATCCACAAAATACTATGTTCTTACCTTGATTTGAAAACATGTAGTCTCTTCTTAAATGAAACTTATAAATAATTTGTGACCTTGTAGTTCTCAAACTAGGGAAGGATTAAATGGATAGACAAGGATGTATCTTTAAGGGTATTTGATGCTCTCTATACTTGCCTACCATCTTGGGTGCATTGAGTGTTTCTATAGATTTCTCACCATTCCAATATTGACCAATAATAGAAAGCTAAAAGTCTTTGCATGGTGTGGTTCCCATAAAAAAATAAACAAAAATTGAAAACACAAAAATAAAATAAAAAACAATGAAATTTCAAAGCACACTTAGATAAAATAATGGGCTAAAAGCATTGGTTATGGAACTAGAAAGACATGTTACTCATGCTTAAATGTCCCCACTACATGAGGCCCATTTGACTTCTTGCTTCTCTTTTCTTCTCTTTTAAGAATGGTGCTTGATCTATAGGGATATTCATGTACCTTGAGAGGTTGGAGCAGTCTTGGAATGTCAATGTAAAGTCACTAAATGTGGTTGGTTTTGGTGTGGACTAAGGATGGATTTTATTAAGTCATATTAACCACAAAATCCACAAGGAAATTCATGTGATCATGATATAGGACTCCATTCTAGTCTTCACCTCATCCACCTCTACCTCCCATAACTTACCTCACTACTATTTTTCATATTTTGTTTGATGTCTTAGTTTGATGTGTCAAAATTCTTAGATAGTTTGTTATGGAATTTAGTTCTTCACTTACCATAACCATTAATCACCCATGGAAGCCACAAAATTCTTGATTTGAGGGCATGCAAGGGAATTAAAGGCATGAGCCTACTATGGGAAGGATTGACTTACTTACTTCTTGGTTGGGCTAGTTACACTCCTCATGCCTTAGATATTTTTTCATTCAAATCATTTGTGCTCCAAATTGATTATGTCTAGTTTTGCACTCTTTTTTAAATTTTCTCCAATAATTTTTCCAATAAATATTATTTTTATGAATTATCTAGCCCTCTTCGAGAATTTATTCATGTTGTAGGCCTTTTTGGATCTTTATGGACTCCAATTGCATGCAAAAACTCTTTATTTTTCATTAAATTTTCAAAGGAACATTTTTATCTTTTGGCCATGTCAACATGATCCCATCAAGGTAGCCCCTCATGTTGATGTGACCCCATCTATGGGATCCTATCAATGCAGCCATAAAAATCTATAAATATAGCATAACTTTGTGAAAATGTTTGCCATTTCCTTTAAAACAATAAAGGAGTTTTTGTTATTTCCAAAGCCAATAATCTTCTTGAGCCCATAAATTTCACACATTTTATTCGATTAACCTTGGTCTTCATTCTTGTAGATACCAAGGATGAGCTCTATGTTGTGGGGGCCACAAATCTTAGTTTTTCGATATAAATTTTTTTGAAAATTTTCTAATTCCCACAAGGTTTAACCAATAAAATAATATTTAAATTATTAATTAATGAGTGTTAAACCTTTTTAATGAACTTTGGTATCCATCCATTTATAAATAATAATAAATAATATTAAAACGATTAATTTACCATGATTGTAACTTAGAAAAGTGTAACTAATTCAAGAGATATATCTAAAATTACTAAGTTACATATCAAATGCTAATCCTTGGTCATGTTTTGATTATAAATGGCACCTAGACCTAAGTGTTTGTAGGATGTAGGACCATCCTAAGTAAGGGGCAAGCAACCTATAATTAGAAGAGGATAGGAAGTGGAGCCACCTCAAGAGCAAGTAGCCTAGACTCATGCAATGGGACCTCTTCGAAAGTACCTCAAAGTGGAATCTATCCATCAAATTCCAGAAGATAAAACAAAGCATTCCCACCAAGATGAGACACCTGGACCAAGATTGAACCTTGAGGTCACTCTGATGGAGGCCTACTTGAGGCAAATTAAATGCAAGGAGATTTAAAATGTAGTTCTCCTTGAACTAAACTTTGGATCTTTCCTAGACTTTGCCTCATAAAATGTTAAGCTTAATATTAAACTTCTCCCATGTGACCCATTCTCACTTCAAGTAGAGAATGGTACATGGAAGAAACATATCTCTTCTGGAATAATAGGTAGGTTAATGCTACCATGAAGATCAAGGACATTTTCCTGTCCTAGTTGTGAAGGTCATTTTTGAGGTCCTTGGTTTACTAGAAATTGGGGCAACCTTAGCAGAAGTATAAATGCAAGTAGATTAAGATGTCAAAAAGGAGTGGATCTAGTGGTGCTATGGAGTTTATCTTAAGGAGTACAATGCACTCACAATGGTAGAGCATGCATATTTCAAGAAGGTAGCCTAACATCTCAATTTGATGATGAGGCCTAGCAAGGAAATAGCCTTCTCTACCCATGCATGTATATCTCCAAGGGAGAAATTTGTAGCCAACCTTCCACAACTAATCTATCTAAAGATAGAGAAGTAGTTCAAAGAAAGTGAACATGGAAGAAATACACTCCTCTTTCCATGTCTCATCTAGAAATTATGCAAAATGAAAGGAATCGCCTACTACACTAATGTCAACATTAGACGTGCTTCTACTACCTCTTGGGAAAAAATGATATGCTATAAGAGGAGTAGTTGCCACCACTACCCAATCATGACCAATCAACACTAGAGTCCTATGCTACCATTGAGTGTATGCATGAACTTCATGAGCAACTCTTATAGTAGCAGCAAGTAGGACCAAGTGATGGTGGACCCTTTATCTATAGGCCAGTGTTAAGTCATCTCAATGAGGTGGCATGATCAATCAGTGGGATGGAGGGTACAATGCCAATGTTTTCTATTTAAAGAATGCAAGTGCCTACAAGATTGAATGCTAGGGTCCAAGAGGTAACGATGTCACTCTCTTAATAGCAATAATTTCTAGAAATATTTTGAAATGCTACTACCTTTTCAATATACTTGGAGGAGGATGAGGATGCAACTATTTTGGTGATGCATCACCAAGAGTAAGAAACGATGGTAGAGGTGGTCACTAATAGAGTAGCCAATTTGCCCAACATCCTTATGGTATCTATACTAGATATTGCTACACTTAGAGACATGCATGTATCCATAGGATTAGGAAGTTGAAAATTCAATGTAGCACAACATGAGGAGTTACTAGACCAACTAGAAGGAATCAGGAAACTGATTCTAGATATCTTTGATATCCTAAAAAATATTTTAGCAAACCAATTAGAGCTACTTGAGGCTAAGGGTAAGGTACTCATTGCCAATACCCAACTTGAGGCAGCCACAAAGCAAAATTGATGATTAGCAACTAAGGTTGTAAAATTGAAAGCCTGCCTCACTGATCCCACCATACTTAGCTAGAATGTAGCATGAGATGACGTTTTTCAATAGCTTTAGCTAAAACTTTAGGAGCTTGATTATGTGAAGGAATCAACAATATTTAATTAATCTATGTAAAGGAATCAACAATCTTTAATTAATCCTTAGTAGATGCCACTACATACAGCATTCAAAAGAACTTGTCGAAGGTTCACTAGGAGAACATTAAGCTAACCTAGGAGAATGATCACCTATGAAATGTTGAGATGCAAAAGGATAAAATAGTAAAATCCATCCAACAATAATAGGAGGAGCTTGCCAAAGTGAACACTAAATTAAGGAGGTTGGCTATAGAAAATCAAAATCTCTCAATGGAAGAGGTGTATGCCCTTCACCAAAAGTCTGCAATTGAAATGACTACTTGGAAATAGAAGGCCATGAAATTCAAAAGGATCAAGAACCATTAAAGGGACTAGGTTGGCTTGTAGGAAGAGATAAATGAAAAACATATTGAACCAGTGAAGGAGAGGGTGAATGAATCCCTACAATAGCTCCAATAAGAAGGTGATGTATGGTAGCCCATCATTAATGAATTGAATAAATATTACAAACTAGAAATCTCCATTAAGAAGCTGCATATTGAAAAAATGATGGAGTACATGGATCTTGCCAACCTCCATTAATCAAATCTGGCAATGCTAACAACCAAAAGACCAAGGTTAGATTTGAAGAGACAAGTGGCTAGGTCATACTTTTTCTATAAGGTAGAGTTCAAGTATTACAAAGAAATAAAATAGAAGTTGGAAATAGCCAATGATGAACTCAAGGTTCTTGAGGTGAAGTTTGTTGATCAAAGATCAACAACAAAGAACTTGGCCAAAAGAATGAATGACTACCAAAAGCTGTAATATGTAATTAGACTGTTCAACATTGAATGTAAACAATTTTCTTCCTAGTTTATCAACATAAAGGAGTTATTCCCTGCAATGTCCTATCCTTGGAATGTTTTCATATTGGTCCACATTGATGATGCTACATGAAGCATGTATGATCCCAGGAATAAGAAGGAGAATATGAAATCATTACTAGATGCTTTCCATCTTTCGCAAGAAGTTGCAACTGCAACCAGATAACCATAACCATACCCTCAACCACAACAACTACATGCACTAGAGGTAGGAGAAGGTCCTCTAGAATCTTAGAAATCTCTACCATTTGGGACCATTTGATTTCATCTCATCTTCAAAGCTATGAAAGGATTTGTACTATCAATTTTTATCATGGTGTTCAATTTTATTGTCATGAGTACCAAATTTTGTAATTACTATAAATACATACACTTGGGAATTTAGTGTTTTTTTGTGTTAGTTTATGTATAAGTTAGTTAATTACTAATCCCATACCTTCACAAAATTTTATAAATAAAATTGTTCCTCCTTTGATTCATTTGAGGGTGAGTTTTCATTCAGTCATGGAGGTATGCTGAAGTTTTTTTTTTGAGGATGCATCGACAAGATGCTATTGATGCAATCCTATTGATATAATCCCATAAACGTGATCACATTGATGCATGGTTTGATGAATTGATGTGAACCCATCAAGATAGTGTCTTGTCTTGCCTATAAATACATCGCATTTATGGCATCCATTGTTTAGTATCCTAGCGAAGCTCTTGAATTTTGTTCATTTGAAAGTTAGAATATTTTCTACATGCCCATAGTAGGAGCGGAAATGTATACATCATTATTCAAGCACTAATGTACCTGAGCACCTCAGTGTGAACATTAATAAAGATGAGCTTTCTTCATAAAGCTTGTAGCACTTGGAATTAGTTTAATGTTTACTTAATATATTTATTATTTGAAAAATTTACTTTAATGCATTCAATTAATTAATTAATTAATACACATACGTACAATCATTTTGAGCATATATTAACATTTTGTAATCCTAGTATCACTTAATGCTTGGTAACCCATTAATGTTGCAACGTGATTCATGATGTGTATAGTAAATGGGAATGGATGCTTATGATAGGACTAATTAAGATATTAGCTAGTTATTAGATTAATAAAACATTTAATTATGTTATTTCTAACACTTAGGTGAATTAAATAAAAAATATAGAATAATAAAAATCATATGCCTGAGTTACACTTAATCATACCTTTGTGCCTCATAAGTGAAACTAAGAAGACAATGATTACATTTATTAGATTCACTATCTAAACCTAGTGTACTTAGAGAGTTAAAGAATATAAAATTCAACTAGATCGCTTAGTGAATGCTAGCAATCCATATGACTAGACATAGGAACTTCTTGTTGCTCATCAATTTGGCACTCAAAATTAAGAAGAAATTTTGTGGATTTGGAAATAGGAGTAAATATAATTTTAAAGGCAAGGAGAAAGGATTTAGATCTAGAAAGGGATCCAAGGCTAAATCTGAAGATAAGTAGAATAGCCAAGATAAGAAGACTGAAGGAGGTGATGATAAGGATAAAACCAAGAAGGACCTAAGTAAGGAAGACAAGGGTCATGATAGTAACACATTAAAAATTTAGTGCATCAAGTGTGGAGAATGGAGACATAAGCAATGGAAATGTTTGCTTCACAATGTAGCCAAGGGTAAAAATATGGAAACCATGGAGGTGGAGGAGACATCAAGCCAAGCTCTTCAAAATTGTAATGCTAATGCTTCAAAGATTGATGATATTTCTAAATTAAATTCTTATACATTCATGGGGAATGGATTCATGTTTTGATTGATGGGGGAGGCCAAGAAAATGTTATTTCTTCTAGGATAGTTTCTAGATTAGGACTGGTAACTAATCCTCATTCAACACACTATAAGGTGCATTGGTTATCTAAAGATTATTTCCAAGAGGGGTTGTCTGAAGATTTTTTCCAAGAGGTGAGGGAATTATGTACTTTGAAATTAAAAATTAAAAATTTTCATGATGTTGTGAAGTATGATGTGCTTCCAATAGATTATGTTGATGTAATTCTTGGTAAACCTTGGAATTTTGATAATGGTGCTCAGTTTGATAAAGTAAGAAATGTGTGGAGTGTTGCTAGACCTAATGGAATACATAATTTGATTCCTATGATAACTAAACAAGTGAGACAATGAAACTCACTTAATGATTCCTTAATCCTTCCAGGAGAGATTGAATATATTAAGGAACATGATGAAACTAGTTTTGGATTTGTAGTTATGACAATAGTTACTACTAACCATGATGATATGTAGGTTAATCTTCCTACAAGTGTGCTAGACTTGGAGAAAAAATTTCCAAAGGTGTTCAAGACGGAGGATGAAAGATTTGGTGAAGTGGAGATCAATGAGAAAATGATTTTTCAAGAATCTCTTATTGAGTAAGGGAGTGCTTAATATTTAAAAGTTTCAAAAGATGGAACCAAGAGTTTCATTAAACAAACTAAGAAATCTTAACTAAGATGGTGTATGCAGCTAATCAAGAAGAGTTCTTAACTAATAAGTTATGGGATGTGAAAGATCAAGCCCAAAGAAGTGTCACAAATCAAGGAACTTCTTTAAGAAGGATTAAGAGCATCACTAGGATGTATGATACTCATTCTTTTTGTAATTGTTCTATACCATGCAACAAGGGAAAGAACATTCTTTGCCAAGTTGAGGCTATCTCATGAAGAGAGAGAAGTCTTCTAGACAAGTTTTGTGGAATAATGATTGTTTGGGTGATAAATCTAATGTTCAACCCATGGATGAGAATTTGTCTTTTGAGCTAGTACCTCCATCGTGGATTGTAGAAGTTGATGATGATTTCTTTGAAGAGAAGAATCCATTGGATTTGGAGAATTCTATGAGAAATCTTAAAGCTTTAAGCTGTGATGAGAGTAAAAACACACATGTTAAAGATCAAGTTAAACAAAAGATAGCTAAGAGAAGCCATGATGAGGTAAGTGAGTCTAAGCTTAAGCTTGAAAATGGTAGTAATGTCTCTTATGTGGAAGCTAGTGTGTTGGATTCTAGTTTTCCACTTTAGCTTGGTAGTGACTTGTTTCATTGTGATGATGAGAATCATGATCATTGTGATGAAGTTTTGAGTTATGTTGTGCATGATGGAAATAATGTAAATTTGGATGTCATTGTTGGTAAGAGAAAAACTAATAATTAAAACTTTTCTCACAATTATGGCTATGGTAGTAGTTATTATGAGAAGATCATTATTGATGTTGATGTGAACATTGATAGTGATGAAAGTTATTATCTTAGCTATGAAATGGATGGAAAGTGTGAAGGTAATCTACATTATGATTTTGATGGTGGAGGAAGATTATTAAGAGATTTTCTAACATCAAGAAGAAGAATCTTGAGTTTTTGTATGATAATGCTTTTCGTGTTACAATTGGCAAAAGTCCATTTGAGGTGAACTATGGGTTTTATCCAAAGATGGTGGACACTTTAAAGATCTTTGATTGTGAAGCTGAACTTAGTTTTGATTTTTTGTAAGAGATGAAGGATCTCCATGCACAAGTAAAATTAAATCTTGAGAATAAGGCTAAATAGAGAGTCCTCAAGAGGAATGAGGATAAGAAAAAGCCTAATTTTGCTATTGATGACTTGATTTGGTTGTACTTGAAGAAGAAGTGGTTGAGAGATATAAACTTCTTCAAATTGAAAGAAAAGAAGATGGGGCCTTTCAAAATGAAGGCTAAAATTAACAACAATGCTTTTGAGATTGATTTACCAAATGATGTTGGTATGTATTTTGTGTTTAATGTTTTAAATTTTTTGCACTATCATGGAAAAACTAATGATGAGAGATCATACAAGATAAAATTAATGAATTGAAGGAGGCTATTGATCAATCCAAGAATTCAGTGGAGAGGAAGGTAATTGTACTGAAGTGGATGAATGATTCTAGTACTTGGGAAGTCAAGAGGCATGAATACTTAATTCATTGGAAGGATCAATCAATTGATGATGTTGTATGGGTCCATGAGACCAAACTTGAGTGGGTGATCACTTCTACCTCTACACTCTTGTTCACATGAGTTCACTTTTTGAAGGATGAGATAGCTTTTGTAGGAACACCTCTTCCAATTCCCTTGTGTTTATTCTACAAGTTATTTTTGCAAGTCTTTATGCTTGAAGGAGACCTGGATAAATGTGCCCTACTTTTGTGTCTTCTTACATTAATTTTTTAAGATTAATATTCTTATATTTTTTGTCAAGTTTGCAGATGTTTTGGCTCATTTTGATGAGTTTAGGGGGGTTCTAGGGCCTATGGGAACTTGTTTGTGTTGAGGCCAACCTTGCCCATGGTAGGCACAGGGCCATGATTACATCGTTTTAATTTCAATATATATATATATTGTCAAACTGCATAGTTTCTATATAATTATTTCAATAGTTTTTTTTTACATTATGCTCTTAATGTTTTATGGCTTTATCAATGCCAACCATGTATAATGAGATTTAGTTAGTGACAATACTCTCAATCTGATCTTAGTGCTTTAGAACTCTATCAATACCTTCAATGAACAATGAGGTATTAGTGTAATAATAAAAATTTAAATTTAAAAACTTAAAGTTGTAGGCTCCATTCTAAATACATTCTAAATCAAAGCTCCAATAGTAAATTAAATTTTTCAACTTTTCATGACTCACTTCCCACAAGCTTCCCTAGGTTTTCCATCCCCTGCAAGGAATTGGTAACATGGATTGTAGAACTAGAATCAATCCACCATGTGTCATGGCCAACATCAACCATATTAGATTCAAAACAAACAAGTGAGAGTTGAGTACCTTTCTTTTGAGGCCATTTCTAATATTTAGAATAATCCTTCTTTATGTTCCCTTTCTTGTTGTAGAAAAAACATCTGGATTATTTCTTAATATTATCTTGTGTAGGTAATTTGACCTTCCAATTGCCTTTGGCTTGTCCTTTATTCTTTCCTTATGTAGCTAGATGCACACTCTCTTTCGCTTCCATAGAAAGTCTTCCCTCTTCTTGCACACACAGGGTTATTAGTTCATTAATGGACCATTTTCCTTATGTGTGTTATAAGAAATCTTAAAGGGTCCATACTACCATGGGAGCATGTTTAAGATGTAGTGCACAAGGAAATATTCTAACATCTCAAACTCAAGTCTTTTGAGTTGAGCTACTATATCCCTCATTTCCATGATGTGCTCATGCACACCATGAATTTCAGTGAGCTTGATGAATGATAACTTCATTATCAAGGTGTTGGCCAATGCCTTGTTTGATGACTCAAATTGTTCATCAATGGCCTTTAACAAAACCTACACATTATCATATTATTTTAGTGAATTATGCATACCGGCCAAGATCTTGGTTTTTATGAACATGACACATATGCGATTAGATCACTCCCAATTTTCATAATTACCAATATCATCCAGATGGCCAATTGTTGTAATAGTAGGTGGTTCATCCTTACAAATAGCATAATCAATGTCCATCCAGCCTAAATAAAGAATAATTCTCTCCTTCCACACCTTATAATTATAACCCTTTAATTTGGGAATGTCACATTTAAAATTAGAGTAGCTTACACATTGTACAACTGCATAATCAAACATGCTTATTTCACTAAATTTAAGGTTAAAATACCATAAAATATGAAAAATATTTAAATCATGAAAAATATGAATCAAATGGCATAAAATTGCCTATGGACCAAATTTTAATTCAAACATATTCATATATCCTTATGATGAAACTATTAAGTTATATTCCTTTAACATAACATTCTAATTAATCATATTAAATACAATTAAAAATTATCATATGATATAAGAAAAAAGTTTTGGGATAAATTTTATCATATTACATAGGATTAGTCACAATTTTTAATGTTGTGTATCATATGTGATCCAAAAGCTCTTAGTGCATAATTTTGCATAATTAAAGATGTGGCTACTCTCTAATTATACAAAATTATATAAATCACTTGTTATAATTCATATGTAGAAAATAATGCATACATATACAAAAATATGCATAAAATTAATAAATTACCAAATTCAACATGGTATAAACATAATTTGTTAATTATTCCAACCCAAGGTGTCTAGGTGGAGGCCAAAGCACCAAAAGAAAACCCTATAGAATGACACTAATTCATTGGTCAACATGAAAAAGACACCAGAAATCATAATAATAATGATGAATGCTGGATATGCAAGTCGGAATGGAAAAAGCACATACATAATTCACAAACTTGAGCTATGCACAGAGCAAATAAACATTAGTTAGCCTTAAGAGCACTCAAATTAAACAAAATTGTGCTCAACCTTTTAAAACATTTACATAACAATAGACTATTGCACAAAGAAAAAATTGTAGACAACACAACCAGACCAAATCTCCAAAACAATAAAAGAAAATATCCTCATTGCCATAGTAGTCATGGTTACTATTTTCTATTCTACGGTGCACAAGAATGCAACAAAATGTGAGAGTGAAATTTCTTTCACCAAGAAAAAACTAGAAGCAAGTAATCTTCCTCAAACTACAAAGCATAGAAATATTACAAAAAAACACACTATTTCCATATTGTAGCATTGTTAAAAATCACATCTAGATAGAGATCTAATGCTTTGATACTAAATGTAAGAAAAGAATTATGCAAAAAATAAGATGACACAAGTAATCAAAGTGAAAAATGTGAAAGCAAATGGCACAAGAAATTCACATGCATAAATAATTAGAAATGCACAATTCTTGAGCAAATGAAACTAACTTCTAACCATTGATGCCTTAGATTAAATTTTGCATTCTGATTCTTCTTTTACATTGGTGCTCTACAACGATGGTGTACAAAATCTTCAACCATCTATGAAAGGGACTAGAACTACAATCTTGCTATGATTCGTGGTGCCTTTTCTCTCCAATAAAGAATGAATTTATAGGCCATAGGATCAGTTACCATAAGAGATCCAATGCGCACACATAAAAAACATGTTACTAGATATGGAGACCACATTGATGCATTAACCAACTCATAAAAATGCGTTAGTGGGTATGGTGGCCACTTTCATGCATTAACTAACCCATAAAACACATTAGTGGTCATGGTGGCCACCTTCATGCATTAGAAAACCCAAAAAGCATGTTAGTGGCACTCAAAAAAAAAAGAAGGAATATGGGTAGTGTCTAACATCATCATCAATCATAAGAAAAGATTGAAGAAGGACTCATAGGATTGGTGGTGCATCTTTAAGGGCAGCACCAGTATAGCAAGCTCAACTGAGATTTCTAGGCCATCTACCCAAATGACCAACCCTACAACTACAACACTGGAAATGCTAACACTGGTGAGGATTACATGGTGGCATAAAAATTGTATTAAAAGAATCTAACTATGTAGAAGGAGATCACCAATTAGGTCAATTGGCTCAAGTCTAATATCAATTTCCAAGGCTAGCACTTTGATTTAGTCAAGGGTTACATTGATGGCATCCTTGTTGATGTCTACATGGATGGTACCTTCCCAACCCTCTACGTTGGTGAGTATTCTGATGGAGACACTAGCAAGGTCACCAACTAGATCAGCTTCACTAATAACAAATGTGAGGCCTTCAATTTCCCCAGCAAGCGAATCCTTCAAAATGCTATCAAGAACAATGATTTTAGTTCCCTTAATAATAGTCCAAAATCCAATGGCATCATTGGCGTCAACCTCGGCAAGGCCATCACTTTCATGGATAATCATGACCTAGCACCTCTATAGATCCATTGGCTATTTTCCAATGATGGTGAGAAGATTTTTTGGGGCTACGCTTACATCTTCACTCACCCAGGTGTGCCTTCCATCTTGTACCATCACATTGTGGATCCCAAGTACAAGAACACCATTATCAAACTGGGTAACATTCACTAGCACAACAAACTCACTCTTCTCTCAAACACTAATGTGAAGGCTGCCCAATCAAGACTATACATTGTTGTGATGAATGACAAGGTCATGGTTAAAATTGGACCTAACGAGGATATGGGTTTCAACACCCCCTTTGCTAGCTTCAAAGTAGCCACCTCTAGTGATGGCTGGGCTATCTGGGAAAAGCAGTAAATCTTTTTCATGCCTTGCCGAACGCACCCATCCTCTACTCTGATTTGCACTACCCTATTTTTTATTTAACAAATTTCATGCATATCGATGGAATTGTAAATAAGTCTATAAAAAATAGGCAAATAGTTGTAAGAATCATCTATAAATTGATTTTAAAGATAATAAAGAAGGTACCTTACCTTGAGCCTTAGTTTGGATTTGATTAAATAGAATAAGATATTCTTTTTAAAATTTTTAAGCCACATTGGATAGCTATATCTATGAAGTAAATGACCTTTTAACTATGAAAAGGATTAGTGGACATACCAAAAATCTAAGTAATTTAAGTAATTTAAAAGAAATAATAAATATAAGTAAATGTTGTAATGATGGAAGTAATATTGATCTTTATTTCTAGTCATGTAACATATATAAGTACCTCACACTCAAATAAGGATGTCATACAATTGCAAACATCACACTATATGCATGCACTAGGAAACAACAAAACTTGAAATCATGAAGCTAAGAAAGACTATCTAAAAACTATCAACAAAACTATGTCCCAACCATGCACCCAAGTGTTGTATTTATATGCTATCACAATCAGGCCAAAAAGCATGAGAAGCTAAAAGAACACTTTTGGAACCAAGTTAGCATATATAAGCAAATCAACCAAAAGGAAATCCAAATGTCCAAAGTTTGCATTAGATTCATGTCAATGTAAAATCCTGATTAATAGCCCATCTTGGATAGTTATACCTTGGTCCAATAAGTGGAAGTGAAGAATAAGGACCTGTAGATTGAGGACTTAAAAGAATATATGGCATTTGCTAACGTTAGATATGCCAACCTTGCCATGTTAATAGTAGATTGACCAAGAAATGAATTGGAGTAGTAGGTAGCAACCACATACACATTATATTAGAAAGAGTTTGTGGATAGAAAAGTTTCTTTACAAAAACTCCATGTAGCAAACTTGGAACTAGAGGTTTTCAAGGCTCACTACAATGGATAGAAGGATGTTGCCTTGAACCTAGCTAAGAGACTAATAGTTCATAATGAATTAAAAGAAAAGGTCAGTGCCTTTGAAGAGGAATGATGGTAGTTTGCAACCTAGTATGTGAAGGCCAACAAAATGTTTTTGTAGCTACCATGCCCATGGGATGTACTAGTAGTAGAACACATTGGTTTAGCCACCTAGATGGTATAGACCCACAAATGGAGGAAGAAACATTGCAGGCACTCCTCAACCATTACAAATTTTAGAAGCCTAGTCACAAAACGAAGTAATCGATGGAGGAGCCACCACCTCTGAGAACTACATAAGCTTCCATAGTTTTGTCTTGTAATGTGGTGTCCACATTTTTGTAAAACACAACTGTGGCATATAAGAATCAATTATTTTGTTTATTTTCTTAAGTCAATCCAAAATTTCATACCTTCCCAATATTTTGTAAAGAACTTGTTCCTCATTTTGTTTAACTCAAGGATGCATTTTCATTCAATCTAGGTGTATCATGAGTCATGATTTTATCAGCTTTGATATTGAATATATTTGATATTAGAGCCTTAATATCAAATACCTGATATCAGGTCCCAAGAAATGATGTTAGATATTTGGTATCATCTTCTCCAAGCTCGCGTATAAATACAACACTTGGGTGCATGTTTGGGACATAGTTTTGTTGATAGTTTTTAGATGGTCTTTCTTAGCTTTGTGATTTCAAGTTCTGTTATTTCATAGTGCATGCATGTAGTGTGATGTTTGAAATTGTATGACATCCTTATTCAAGTGTGATGTACTTGGATACATTACATAACTAGAAATAAAGATCAAGATTACTTCCATAATTACAACATTTACTTAGATGTATTATTGCTTTTAAATTACTTAGATTACTTGGGCTTATGCATGTGGACATACCACAGAAAGGCAACAATTACTTGGCCAATGAAGATAAAACCCATAGGAATTTAAGGCCCATGGAAAATACCTAACAAGGATTCTACAATAGAAAATGCAACAAATCTAGTAACAAATCAAAACCACAATGGACTAAAGGTACATGTTCAAAGCAAGGAAGTAGTCTACATTAAGAAATATAATGAAACATAGTGGTTATTGTGATAAATAAAATTGATAATGACAATTGAAGAACTAAAAGGTAAATAAGTGATTTGTAAATGAAAGAAGTGAGAAGGATCCAGTTTTCTAAATAGGAAGAGAAAATCTAAGGCAAGTGATTTGTAATCTAGTTCAAAAGAGGATGAGAAGACCTTCTAGAAGGTTATGATGGAGTAAGAGAATGACTATGAAGAGAGATTGGCTATGAGTAAAGTAGTAGTCCATAAAAGACCAAGCTATAGATCACTACAAGAGTCCATGAGGGCCTAGCCCACATAAGACTGATCAATGAGGAAAATTCCTAGAAGACCTACCATAAGTAATAAGCAAATGTGAACATTGTAATGATATATCCAAAGAAGAAGAAGAAGAAGAAGATGTTACTAAGAAGTAATTCATAATGAGTTTGTTGAATACCAAGAGTGACAACAAGCTATGAAAGATGTATAATGATGAGTTTTTTTAATGAATGAATTATTTGTTTAAGTCTTCTCATTACCAAAATGATCTTTCTGTAATTAACGTTTTCCAAAATAAATAAAACCAAACTCTAACAATTACTTAGAAATATTAGATATTATTAGTAAGTTTACTTCAAAACTTACCTATATATTTTTTGCAATGAGAGTTAACCAAGGTCTTTCCTTTCAAGATTCCTTGTTTAAATATACAATATTTAATTTTTTTAAACCTTCATAGTATTTATAAATTTTGGAAAAAATTTTAATATTTACTTAGAAATTTTGTTTTGATCATTAACACAAAACCTTTCATGTTTTATTGATAGAGAAAGAAAATAACCTTTCTTATTTAAGAGGTTTTGACTCATGCATTTTAATGTAGAAAGGCTATGAGAGGGCCTTAGGATGATAAGTGGTCCAATTATGTTGAAGATAGACCTTTGTGATTTTCCTTATAATTTTGGTATATTTTACATTTTTATAAAATAAAAAACTTATAAAAACTTTAGATAATTCTATGAATAAATAATAAAATATGATAGTCATGTAATTTCTGTCTTTGCCATCTTGTCCATGATATCGCAAGGATCATTTTTCATTTCGACACATGCTATGCAATTGAAGAAAAAATAATATTATTTTAAGAT
>MNCI01027685.1:2184-31476 GCA_015680685.1 Gnetum montanum
TGCCCAACAAGTTAGGTAAGTTACAACAATATTGGGTGGTTTCAACCACCAAAGAGATAAAAAGGCTACAATTGACAAGTGGTCTTGGTGGTTACAATATCATAGAAAATTAAAATACAACCACTAAGATACATAGAAATACAAGCTATAGTTGCAACTTATTCCATACATATATATCCCTTTTATTTTGCTTCTTCAAAATGAGATGTCAAGTCTTCTAAGTGATGTATAGAGAAGTTACAATTTCAAAATATCTCACCTAACTTCTCTCCCAAGTAACTTGTCCAACCAATAGGAGATTACTTGCTAAAATATCCTAGCTAACTTTTCTCCCAAGTTAGGAGGTTACAACTTACTTATTTAATTAGGAAGGAGTTATTTAGGAAGTTATACATATAATTAGGAGAGATTTATGCTTTGGAAGTTATATCTATAATACAAATAGTTGTAGGTAATAACTTATTTTGAACAATAATGTTTTTGGAGTCTTGAGATAATTTTTTAAAAAAGTAAGTTTATAATGGGGCTCCATACTTTAGTGCATACGGTATTGTGGATTATTTTAAATTTTTAAATTTTATTAATAAACTGCAGCATCAGCCAAAAATATCTCCAGACACTTGTCTTTGATGTGCCCCTATGTCTTTGTCACCGTGTTCGTTGGACTGAGATGCGGTGCCGAATGCATCGGCATTGGGCCTGGCTGCTGTTTAGCGATGGCGTAACTGATTTTTGGAAGTTGCAGGGACGAGCTGGAAACGCACCTGCTTGCTGTCTATCCTTTGTTCTTTGCCTGTTATTCTCTATTCGTTGTTTTCCGCAGTGCAACTATAGATGCACAGAATAGAACACTGAAAAATGTAGGTTCCGATTTGGGGGTTTTCCATGCATGTCGCGGCTGCGTGTTGTGTTGGTGCCGCTACCATTGTCGTAGCCCTCCCCGTGCGCGACAGAGACCGCTACTTGTCTTCTTTTTTTCGGAGGTCCCGCGCGCGCCCAAAGCTCCGCATGGTTTTGAAATTCTTGAACGTTTTCCCGAGCGAGGAGGACTTTGCTTTTGCTCTTGCTTTTGCCGCGTCATCTGTGCCTTCGAACTTCGTCTATGTTTTCACAATTTCTAGTGATAACTCGCCTTCTTCTTGGGCAGGGTTAGGGTTTACGCGAGAGGAGGAGGAGGAGCTCTCGAAATTATGTTCATGTTTTCTGCAACTAATGCAACCTCCAATATCAAGCTCTGTGATGTGTCGTCTGTAGGTCAGTCAATTTTGTCGCTGATATTTGTCGTGGCAATGGTGAGGTGCAGATCCCTCGCAGTCGCGTTCCATTTTCGTGACAATGCAAGCACTGTTGGAGATAAAAATCGAATTGCAGACACCCAAATCTGGGATGAACCCTACTGCTACTGCTCCTGCTCCTGCAACTGTAATACAGAAAGAAACCTTCCAACCACTACCAGCTTCATGTTTTGCAGTATAAAGATTTAAATTTTGGACTTTAGCACCAATGTATGTGCCTAGATAAGTTAAGGTTTGGTAGTGTTCAATGATTCTAGGCTCATTTTTGTCCAAAATGCCAACAACCTTTGAATATAACTTTGATAACTTTTGTAAGTCATTGAAAATGAAGCAAGAGGCTTACCAAAATAATACCCATGAGTATTAGTTTTTCAAATCAGGAGTCTTACTACTCCATAGAATGGCCAAATGTGCCAACTCTTCAACATCAATTCATGACACAAATAACCATTTCTCTAAGGGTTGGTGTAGAAATAAAAATCGAACCCATGAGCAAAGTCAAGAACACCAACATGAACATAGACAACATCATCCCAGCTCACAAACTCATGACTTACTTAGTGACGATGAACCCCTACTAGCCACTAAGAACCTAATGCATATACAAGAGGCTATTCAAATATCCCATAGGAATTGTAAGGAAAGTTGTCTACCCAGGCTTGACTTAAACAACTTTCCCAAGTTTTTAGGAGGCTATGATTTAGATCTGAAACATCATTTACAAGCCTTCTACGATGCCTATGCATGGAACAATATTAATAACAAGTGGAGAAAACTTAAGCTCTTTCCTATGACACTCATTGGCCAGGAAAAATTATGGTATACATCTTTAAAATCCAAATCAATTTGTTGTTGGCTGACAATGGTAGAACTCTTCAATGAAAGATATCAAACCTATGCAAGAGTATCCTCCTTGAGGAGACAAATCCAAGAGTGGAAACAAGGGCAACATGAACCCTTGGACATGTCCGTAGAAAGATATTACTTCATGTTAAACAACTACCCAGGCCATGGGTTCTCCAAGGAAATGCTAATGTATGACGTCATGAATGAGCTCCATAATGAAATAAGGGAGACCCTAGGGATGTATGCCCTAACTCAACTATATGAACTATGAACCCACCAATTCCAAGAGCTTATCAAGCAGGTAGCAAAAGAAGAAGGAGAAATAGCCAAATGGGAGAATTTTGAAAGATCTTAACATGACCAAAATCTCAAAATAAAAAAGGTCCATGAAGAGGAGAAATCAACTCACCTCATGGAGGTGGAATCATCTTTGCCAATACTACAGTCACTAGAGGAAATTGAGGCAAAGATCAATAAGATGAAAAAATGGATACATGAAAAATGTGGAGAATATGCCAACATTATTAGAGGTGGAACCATGCACAATCACTTTGACAAATAGGACAAACAAATGATGTCAAACTAAGAAACAGGACAAAACACCACTCAACAATTGGAAAGAAGGATTGAAGACAATAAGGATAGGGGCTCAACTACCAATCATAAGTATCAATGCAATGTTTTTCTATACAGTCACACCAAAAGTCAACACCTAGTATTGTTACATTTACATGAGCATTGAAAAACAATGCTACATCCATATTTTGTATAGAAGTACCATGTCCAATCGCAATGGTAGAACCCCTAGTCGTGGGGAAGGCCACCACCAAACAAACCACACCCTTTGTATACCCTGATACAAAATTTTTATTATGTTCAACACCCTATTTCCCCAACTAAATCAACATCCTCTGCTTCACCTCACCGTTATCATTATCTCAAGTACTATCAACCTATATCCTCTCCAAAAAGATCACCACCTCATGTTTCTCATACTTCTTCTCACCCTCAATATTCTCATCCTTTACCTCCTTTCACATCACTACCAGTTGTGCTAGAAGATTCTGCACCACAGTAGCAACCCACAAATGTTACTTGTGCTACTACTGTCAATAGTAATGGAAGTCCTCCACAAGATCAAAAACATCCTTTCTTTAGGCATGACCATACAAAGAGATAGCATAGTTCTGCAACCACTACATCCACCAACTCAGCACAAGTTTAGCATTGTGATGCATCTTCCCCCTCAAAATTAATGCCTTTTCTTACCTTATACAAGCCACCAGTTAACACTCCAACAACCATGTGGCCCAATGAATACAACCACATAGGGAGACATATCAATCCTTGCATATCATTTTATGGTCACGGGTGCCATAGTGGGTTAGCACCTTATCACATAACCACATCTTCCAATCTACCCCACTATGCCTACTTTAATCAAGTGTGTGAACCCCAATTGGGGTACATTCTTGCCACTACATCAAATGACACCCAATGGTTTAGATATGACTAAACCCCAATATTTCCAATGTGCATGGATCAAAATTTTCCATGTATTAATTCTAGCCATGGTCAAAGGTTTAGTCATGGGGGATATCCCCCATTCTAACAAGTAGAATTAATAAATGTCTTTCCTTTTCTTTGATTTTAAAAGTTTTTGTTTTTCAATTTTTTATTTTTACCTTGTCATTCTATCTTCTTGAGGGTAATCTCATCTGTGAATAAAATACTCATGTGACTTATCAATTGAGGTGTTGGTCTATACTATCAAGTCCCAAGTGACTAATTATTTGGATAATGAGCCCACAACATCCACCCCATCCATTCTATTAATAAGAGGTTTTACTCTGGGTACAATGATATTCTTATTATCATTAAAACTTAAAGTAAATTTGTACTCATTATTCCAAAGAAAAGAGTGACAAACTAAGTAATGGAAAGGGTGTCACATCAAGGAGACTTGTTGATTCTCTTTTGTGACATTTGTAGGTGCTATCATGTGGCTTGGTTGTACTAAAATCCTTGTATATCTAATGAAAAATGGAAGTAATAGTTGTGATAAAAGCACTCAATAAAGGAACTTAATGCTACCTTGAGAGGTCCCACCGGAAAGACATGCATCCATGCCTAAAAGTTCATGACTTCTCTAGATCATTTTTGGAAAAGACAAAGTGCAAAAAGTAGCTAAAAGAAGAAAAATACAAGAAAATGAAAAGAGAAGAGAAAAAGAAAAGCAAGGGGAAAATAATAAATGAAGTGGAAACGAAAAGATCAAGAAAACCATGTCACAGATAAATTTGAATCACTCCTCCCTTATGCAAAATGCCAAGTGATCATACACCTTACTGTCATGATGCTCTTATGGTTTTCTATCATTGGGATGAAACAATGCGATGTCACTAATCAGAGGTATGGACATGGTTCTGATCTTGGAGCGAAAGGCTAATGGTACTTTAATCACACATAACACTTAGGATTCATTGTGTCTAGGGTAAGTTACCTCACATCCCAATCTTTGCAATCCCTTCTGTAATTCATCTCATCTCATGGTCCAAGTACTTCTAACCTATGTCTTGTGTGGCATAAAATTCATACCTCACCATGGTGGTATTTAACATGTGTGTGCTTTGTTGCAATGGTGTGGAGTGCATTTAACCATTCTAGTGCCTATGGACATTTTAAGGTGTGGTTACGCAAGGGCATGATAGGTTGGAACCTACTTTGGGAAGGATCCACTTGCATGACTTTTGTAATTTGTACTTGTTGTACACCACCACATCATTTTATACCCTTTGAGTACTCCCTTACCAAATCTATTTTTTCCTTTATCATCATTTTATCAAACGTTCCTCAAAACCATTACATGTCCTTTTATGTGTCACCTAAATAGATCTAGTCTGACATTAAACTTTTAAGGAAACTTTCTTGAAAACTTTCTAACTCTAGAATCACACTAAGTGATGAATTAAACATTTATTAAAGGTAATGAGTAAGGTATAAGATAATTAAACCTTGTTAAATGACCTTACTAACAAATAATCCCAATGTGATTACAGATGACCTCTAAAATAGAATAGCAAGGAGGACCTTCTTAAGGTGCAACTAAACACCTAAGAGGAGGTAGAGGCCAAGGACCTCATGTAGAACATGCGGAGCATGAGGCACAATCATTCACCATCCATTAGGAAATTTCTGTCACTACATAATCTAGCCAAGCAAAAGGTGGAGAGGTTAGGGCTAGAGGCTATGAAGAGAAATGATGCCTATTTGCAACATGGTATGTCAAGGCCAATCAAGTGTTTTTGCAACTACCATGTCCATGGGAACTGTCGACTCCATCAAACATTGGAACATCAACATGGACAGCTTATGATGCTTGGATAGAAGATAAGAAACTTTAGGCACTTCTTCAATGGTATCAATCTTAGAAGCCTGGAGTGCATGACAAAGGAAAGGAAACCATGGAGGAGCCACCATAGTCAGGAACCATATGAGTTCCAACAATTTTGTCTTTTGTACTCTATGTTTATGTCCCAATTTTTTTTATTTAATTCCACACTGTAGCATGAAGTAATTCATATTTAGTTAATAATCCCATACCTATCCACTATGTAATCAATTGAACTCATTCTCATTTTGATTGTTTGACTCAATAATGAGTTTTTATTTAGTCATGGGGGTATGATGAATCATGGTTTGCCAAGCCCCAATATTGGATCCCCAATATCAGATACATGATATCATAACTTGGATAATGATATCAAATACATGATATCATGATTATTGTGTAGGCCTATAAATATAGAATTCAAGTGCACAAGAAAGGAGTTTTTTTTTGTAAGTCTTAGGGTAGAGTCATTTTGTTAGTTTTTAGTTCTTTCCCATGTGCATGCCCGCAGTGTGATGAGTAATTGTATGAAACCTTTGTTCAAGTGTGGCGTACTTGGACATGCACACAATCAGAAATAAAGATTGAGATTACTCCATCATTGTAGCATTCACTTAGATTTTAATTACTTTAGTTGTTAATTATTAATTATTGTTTTCTTAGTTTATGTTTCTGCTATGAATTTCTAAAGCAAAGCCAATATGAAAGCCCTAATAACCATTTAAATTTTGTTTCCATATTTTTTCCCACTAAACTATTGTTGGTTTTCATACCATCTAAGCCTACTTTTTCCTCCTTTGTGTTAAAAGTTGGTAGCTTGTCAAAACAATCTTTGGAAACTACCAAGTTTCCATTTTGGTCTTCAAACGTTTCCCTCCTCCCCACTATGTCATACCCAATGTAGAGATAGTTGGAAGGTAAACTTGGATGAGCTTTGAAAGCAACATTTTCAACATTTCATTTCTGATAAAGGGATAAACCCCCCTTATCCCCCACTTACTAATTATAGAAAGTACATCATTTTTTGCAATATTTATTTCCTCTAAGAGTTTTTGAATTCCATCCACTAGAATTTACTCCTATTTTACCATTTATAGCCTATTTTAAAACCATTGTTAGCACTATAGCCATGTTTTCCCAAAAGTCCACCAAGTTTCCCTTCACCTTCATTGAGATCATAGCCAACAAGACATGAGGGTGTATGATCCTAAAGACCTTACCAGCATTGAGTGTAGGTGATCTTTGAAGGTCAAAGGGGAGATACTTGATTTTTTAGCCATAAATGAAGATCATTATAAGTTCATTTGTGCTAAAATATAGGTAGGCATGCTAATTCCATGAACTGAAGCCAAGGCCAAAAGGGAGTTTGAGCTCATACATAGGGATGGGAAAGAGTACATCCCTTCTATGTATGATGAAATTCCTCTTAATAAGATCTACTCTTGCATTATATCCCAATTGATTATCATGGAGGAGGAAGATGACAAACCTAGCTTTGAGGAACACTAGAAAGAGGAGGATGAATTTAAGGTAGAATCTGAGCCTGAAAACATCTTGGGAGGACTATTCTAGCAAACATCCCCCAAAGACACAACACCTTCCTCTAATGCTTTTCTTTTTTTCATGTGCATGGTTCCATCATCTTCCACTCCTTCCAACCCTACTATAGAAAATCCCATGCTGGTTATAGTCACACATCACACTTAGCCAATGCCACAAACAACCAACTATAGCACATCAATGTCATTTACAACATAGTCTCAATATATACAACCATTAATAGTGGTTTTTACCATCACAAATCCATGAACTACTCACACGAGGTTCACCATGGAACCCCAAGCAACACATGGATCACACACCTCATTTGTCCCATTTGTGCCTCAAGTAACAATACAAACATCTTTTTCATTGTTTGGCCCACAAGCCACAACCATAACACAACCTCTTCCTTCTATAACAAGGCCACAAGCATGACAATAGATACCACAACCTTATGTACAAACCTCATAGGCTATGGGGCCACCACAAGGCTTTGATTAAGCCTTCCAAATGATCCAAGACCTAATAGAGAAGTTGAAGAGGCTTCAACCTTTACCACATAAATTGTCAAGATTATGAACTTCTTCCAGGATGATTCCATAAGTTTTGTAGTAGTACCCTTGATGCTCCCTCCTAGTATCCCCATTTTCCAAATTAGCAAATATAATAGAGAAGTGACCCCAATTCTCACCTTATTACCTTTTGATCTAAATTTTTACTCTGAGAGCCATGGCCTCATATAATCATGAGGATTTTCCCTATGTCTTTGACTAGGAAAGCACTTGATTAGTATCATGCATTGCCTAGAGGATCCATATCCTCTTTGAAGGACTTAGTAGCCTAGTTTGTCAACTGCTTCAAGTATAACTTAAAGCCTAACATAATGCTTAACCAAGTCATGAAGGTTAAGTAAGGACCCTTAGAACCTATATAGAAATTTATTCATTGGTGGAATGGAATGCTAAATGAAATACTAGAGCCCATAGCTAAAGCCCACTTGTTAGCCATATTCAAGGAAGTATTTAATGACTTCATCAAGTCCAAACTCTACTACCTTGATCCATAGTCTCTTAGCCAAGCATTCTCACAAACTAAAAATATAGAGGATGTTGCAAAGCCCAGTCATGATTCAACCTATACAACATATTAAAAACCAACACACTTGAAGAGACAAAGAAAAGAGAAAATAAAACAACACTACCATAGCAACTGTAACCAAGAATACAAAGACCAAGAAGCAAGGGTCAAAGGTCAAGTCACCCAAGGTCCTCACCAATGACCGCAATAACCAACCATCAACTTCTAGGACCACTACATTGACAAAAAATAGGCCTAACCTTGGAAGGAAGGATAGGTCTAAATACACTACATTGCCATTAAAATCATCCAAGTTGCTAGACTAGCTATTAAGAAGTGGGCACATGCAACACAAAAAAATGGTTGAAGTAGCTCAGAAAAACACAAGCAACTATGTGAAATAGCCAAAGATCCAACTCAGGTAATAAAGGATGATCCCCAATTACCTAGATACTTTAAGCTAGACCATGTCTACCATTATCATAAACTACCTAGTCATGACATAGACTTCTACCTTGCACTGAAGGATGACCTGCAAAGGATTATAGATAGGGGGGAACTAGTCTTAAATTATTCTAACTTAATTTGGCCATAAAACTAGTTGATGCATGTCTACAAAGATCCATTAAATGCTAATGATAACCCCTATGTTATTTTAACATTTAACATCGATGACAATCAAAGACCTACAAGGGAACCATTTGTGATTCAAGCATCCCTCTACAATGGAAGAGCTTTGTCAACTTCCCATAGCTCAATATTCCCATTTTTTGTGAGAGTACCATCACGAATACCTCCAAGGGAACCTTTTGTCATCAAGTTCTTCTAACCCAATACAACCGAAATAGTCATAACCCAACCAACTGCACAATGACCTTCTATGATGGCCAATGCTACTACCTCTTCCTTATAGCCAATGACTGACAACCAAAAAACTATAGCCAAACAAAGGAAGAAGCATAAAAAAAATCTTGACAACAAGGAATAAAAGCATATGAAGGCATGAAAGGAAGTTAATCCATAGAAACCCACTCCCATTTTATCTATATCTATGACCTCTTCTATCCCAACCTCTTTAACCAAAAATTCATAGGAGGACACCAAAGCCCATAATCAAAATGATAAGAAAGTGCCACAATAGCCAAAGTCTAAAGCCAAAGTATGCATTTTGGGATGCATGAAGTAAAGTAGATCTAGGGTAACAAGCTCACGATTAATGACAAAAACTTTTTCAGTGCAATGGAAAATGTCAAGCAATCCCTCAAGTAGAGAAACATAACCCTAATCTTGTATGACCTAATTATGACTTCTATCACATATCATGACGCATTGGTCAAAATGTTGATCTTCATACTTGTTGGTGAAGATATTCCTACTAACGAGGAAGTCATCCATGCAATGATGATTCCTTCATCACTAGGGGAGGAGAAGTCAACATCCTTAACATTTCACTAAATTAAAATTAACATTCATCCACATAATGGTGAAGTGATTACAGTCCATTTATTCATAACCATATGCATAGGAAAATTTAAAATACATCGGGTGCATGTTGATGATGGAGCTATAACCAACATCATCCCATGCACCATCATTGAAAATTTGGGCTTAATTGAGAAAGTATAACCTACAACCACCATAGCTCTTAAGTCCTTCAATGGATCAAGAGTTACCATCAAGGGGTCTATCTCCTTGGATTTTGTAGTTGAAGAAGAATTCCCTACAAACACAAACTTCTTGGTGGTGGAAGAGACATTGGGATTCAACCTTATCTTGGAAAGACCTTGATTGGCTCAATTACAAGCTATGTCTCCACCCATTAATAAAGAAATTCACCTTCTTATGAGAGAGTTGAAATCATCATTCATGATGATAACATGATTCCCCTAGCTATCAACAATGTGGACATAGAATAGGGGTCCAAAGTGCAACTTCAAGAAGAAGCTCCTAGCCATGAAGAGAAAAAGCCCAAGACAACCAATGATGACACTGATAGGTAATGGAATACATTATGGGATGAACTCCCTTTTAACATTGTAAGTGAAGGAGATGGCAAATACAAGATTGTGTACAGTAGGCCTTACTCACTCCCTAATCTTGCAAAGATTAGGAAGAATCTGCATAAGTGAAGTTCACTTTAACCTTCCCATGTACCTATGAATAAATGCACTAATAGCCAAGTAGTGTTACTTTTCCTTTGTAGTATATTTTATCTTTGTTATTTTATGGATGTAGCCTATCCATGTAGGCTAAGATTATTTTCATTTTTTCCTATTTACTACAACCTTTCTTATGATCGAAAAAGCCTTATAAATATATGTCTCTTTTGCATCACATCTGCTAAGACGTTAAACTGGCACTACATCTACTAAGACATTAAATTGGCACTATGGTTTGCTATGACCTTAAACTAGCATCTCTATTTAATAAGACATTAAATTAGCATTACAATCTGCAAATAATCTAAACTAGTGATATGGCCAACCATGGCCTTAAACTAGTAGAACTATATAACTTGTGCCCATGATGGCCTAAAACTAGTGAAAATCCATTTTATTATTATAATATCTCCATTTAAATTTTATAACCAAGAACATCAAAATAGCCATTTTTAATATTTTCAATGTTTACTACTACTATAGATACATATAGCCAAAAATAAAATCAAAATTTAAACTTAAAGTCAAAATGTCCATAACATACATAGCCATGGCCACAATGTGTAGCAAGAATGTCAAAAAATAACAACAAACCATAACATAGTCTTGGTTAACCATAGACATTAATATAAAAATAAAAACAAACAGCCAAAAATCTAAACTAAAGGAGGCTACTAAGTGACATCCAGAGGAGGAAGTGGTGGGTCATTCCCACCCTCACCATTGGGGCCGCCAATGTCTCCTAAGATTTAAAATGCATTAATATATAGCCAATTAGTAATCCTTAGCCAAAACCATTACTTAAAATAAATACTAAGACACAAAATATATCAAACTTGCAAAGATTATAGCTCCATTACTTCTCAGGGTAGATGGGAAAGGCCTTCCTCCAAATGATGGAGGATTTGGTCCTCCACCATGTTGACCCAATCAACATTCCCAAGATCAACACCAGAAAGAATGCTAGTCCTATCTATAGGAGTACAAGTAGGAAGCTCATGGGTAGCAACAACTATAGATGTCTTACCTATAATAGAGGTAATCTAAAGAGTAGGAGATTTCTTCACCTTAAGAGTACTTTAAAAAAGTTTATAAGAACTCTCTACTTAGATCCCCTAAATGAATAGCCCTCTCTTGCACCGTTTAACTAACTTCTTCATGAGCCACTTTAGGTAGGCCCCATGATTGGCCTTATACTATTGCTTGTGGGCCTTTTATGTCTTTCCCCACTATAGGACCCAAGTGCATTGATCCTTCCAATCCTTAATCTTCTGGGAGATGAAGTCCATCTACATATGTTATTCCACCATCTCTTATAAGATCACTACTTTTTCTTGAATAACATGCTAGTAGTAGGCCCACGTGATCTCCTTAGTCTATAACTTCCTTGAGTTAGCCACTTGGGCTTTCACAAAAGCCTTACGGTCTTGGAGATCTCTAATTGTATCCTCCTACCTTTGAGTCTTTTCCCTTGAGGCCGCAATTTCCACCTAGAAGGATTCATTGGACCTCTCTAGCTCCCATGAAGTTTTTGCACATGATATTGCTAAATCAATAACAATCTCATACAACTTCATGGGTACACTAGACACATTAGAGGGAATCTTAGGAAGGAGTCTATCTCCATAAATTTGTTGTGGTTCCACTTGATAGAAGGCACTACACAATCATAGAATACAACTATACAACACAACCTAACATAGGCATAATGAAAGCAAGCCCACAACTAAATCACATAAAAAAATCCTTAACTATCTTAGGTGTGACCTAATGTAATCGATTAATGATGTCCTTAGCCATCCCACATAGGAACTCCACTTTGTCTAGAGTCTCTACCCATGGTTTCACATGAAACTTAGAGATGAGAGCTTACATAAGTGACATAGGAACTACTGTAAGCATAACAATCATCAAAAGGTTAGGATGATAGCCAAATATAACCATTGATATATAAAGAAAATATTAAGGCATAGGCATACCTAGCTCCTCCTCCTCTTCCTCCTCTAGGATGATGATGGAAGGGGTGCCTAGTACCACCTCACAAAATAAGGCATCTAGATCATCTATGTTTGCATCAGCAAATCCTTCAAACATAGGTTGCTTTAGGAGTGCCTCTTCTACACACCTTTGCTCTACCTTCAAAGCAGCTTGGTCTACTATAGCCTGATACTTATCTACAACCATAGCACATAGGAAATCGATTAACACATGAAACCATAAGGTAGCAATAAAATTTTAGAACATGAAATATCCAAATTTAAACAAAGCATACCTACAACTACCTACTATGATGGCTTAAGATTAAACTTAAGCTTCTTTAGGGTAGGCTGAACTGATGCTAGGGATTCCTCCTTCATAGGCCTCTTGAGTTTCTTCCTAGCTATCCCTTCAGCCTTCATATACCATCATCTAGCATCCTAGACACTAGCGGGAAATAAGAGCAGCTCATCATCATCAATACTATTAGGAGACTTGTACTACCTAACATTAAGATTCTTAGGGGTAATGGATAAATTATCATCCACCCCTCTAGTGGATTCTAGGCCTACACTATTGGATAAATGTGCTTTATCCAAGGCCTAGAAAGTTGGCTTTGATCTTGAAAAACCCATTGTCCATTCCTATACACCACTAGAAACTCTACAAACCTCTTTAGATAACTTGAAAAAAATTCAAAATTCATATGGGTTATTGTAGAGGTATTAACATGAAGTCTAAGGATCTACTCTCAAAGCCCATTAGCCAAAGTAGCCACCCAATCAAATCCGATGTCCTCCATCAAGACCTTCTTAAAGGTCCACCCCTATGCCAAGCTGATTACCTTCTTTTGTGATAGTAGTTTGGGAAATGCATGAGATATAAAAAAAGGATATGATTCCTTTGCATAAGGATTCATGAAGCTATCCATTGAAATTTCAAAGTGGCCCATGTTGGCACCAATCCATTCTAGAACTTCATTGTGATGGCCTGATTCCCTTACTGTCCTAGTGGGAACCTTTGCCCCCTTAATAGGGATACCAAACAAGTTATGAAAGAGGCTAGCACCTACATCCATGTTCACCTTCACACCTCAAATCATGGTGCTAAGATAACTAACCTTCTCATTAAAGGAGTCAATGAAATGTAACATCTCCATAGCAAGAATGGAAAGGATAAGTTCCATGAATACATCGAGCAAGCTTGCACACTAGATGTTTGCTTGAAAATATCTAGGCACCTTTCCTTTTAGCATCTCCTATGCTAATGTCACTTCACCATACTTTAGGATGAGGGTATCCTCATGATGTAAATTTGAAAGTGGTATAGTGACATCAGCTGAGGTGGAAGGTCCTGCGAAGCAATCACAAAAGTTTAGCATCAATATGAGTAATTTCAATGACTAAGCAAAGTGATAGAACACCCAAAGTTATAGCCATACAAACACTATAAGTTATATCCTTTATGTTTACCTTTCATTTTCTTCTATAGTATGGAGGTCTTAGCTATAAGGTTCTAATACATGCTATCGGCATCTACCCATCAATTGTGCTTTGTCGCATCATCCTTAAGCGTTTTCTTACACATGGTTAAACCTAGTGGTGTATTCATAAGAGTCCCCTCTTAACTATTAATACATAATAGTTTTGATTTGAGAATTCTTGATGAATTCATCGAAAGTAGTTTAATCCATTGCTAGGATTTGACCATTGATAATCAAGCCCTAATCGTTGACCTTGTACCTGTAAGAAGTTGTAAAATTAATAAAGTTAAGGTAATCAAGCATAAAGCATAAAAGCATTACAATAACCATGTTTACCCCTATAGATGATAAATGGTGTTAGGTGATTTTTGGAATAATGTGTAGGCTCTATGCACCACCATCAAAGCATTGTTAGTATTATACTAACGATAATCTAGCATCATCCAAATCTCTATAAGGTAATGTGGACTTATGGCATCTACTGGTCCCCCTGTAGTCATAGGAAGCGACCTCTTAATAATGTACCTAGCAATCAAGCCAAATGCTTGAGGTAACAAGGTCTCCACAACAACTCAAGCTATATCCACGAACAAGTGTAACCATTGCATCACATTGAAGTTCCTAAAGAGGTAGGCAAGGAAGTCCCTTACCCTAGGCTAGAACCACAACAAGAGCTTTCCAAGAGGCATGTCATGTGCTGGGTTGTTGGTCTTGGGATGACCAATGTAGCACAATATACCAACCAACTCCACTATGATGAGGATAGGCCTCAAGAAGATCATACATGAAGCAAAACAAAAGCATTATGACCAATTAGAATTCCTTAACAAGTTAGGAAAACATCCTAGTTATAGGTGAAATTAACCATGTAAAAAGCTCTAAGGTGTTGATCTAAATTAGCTAAAGAAATTCCCCAAAAAATGGGGCATTATTACAACCTTTTAAAACAAAAACATTACGAACTACTAGAGTTACTTAGTAAATTTAGATAAAACATCTAGTTGGAGGTGAAATTAGCCTTAGTAAAAAGCTATAACATGTTTATCTAAATTAGCCTAAGTAATTCCATAAGAAAATATGATTACAAAATTACATAACCTTACATCATGACCAACTAAAATTTCTTATCAAATTTTGAAAAAACTTCCTAAGTCATAGGTAAAATTAGCCTCTATAAAAAGCTCTTATATGTTTATCTCAATTAGCTTAATAAATTACATAAAAGCATTGTTACCATATTTTATAGCCTTTATAGTGAGGACATTATAGCTAAACCTAAGTCTTAGCCTAAATTATGCATAAATTTAGAAAAAGCATAATAAACTTAGAAAAAGCCATGTAGCCATAGTAAAAGCTTATGTAAAATAAAAAAAGCTTTTACTCTTCTTAGAAAAATAAAATTAAGCATTAGCTTTACATGTTTACAAAATAAAAACATAAGTTATACATATCAACTACTTCCATTTCCCAAATGGGTAATGTACTACAAGCATGATTTTGCCTTGTTCACACAACCATAACCAAAACATTCATCAAAAATTCCTTTGTACTTTGATTTCAGTGATTCCACAACAAAAAAATTCTTGAGATTATGAACCTTACATTCATAACCATTAGAACTAAAAAATTATACCCATATATTCCTAAAACAAGAAATAATTTATCCAAAATCGTAGCTGTCAACATTTACCCCTTTTTATGCAAGGTAGGTAAAATTCTTTTAAGCTCAAAATGGAGTGATTCCACCACCGTTTGAAAGCCTAAATCAAGCCCTATGCATCCATCTTTAGAAAATGTATAAAACCTTTGTCATTTATGAAAGAAAAATTTATCAATTTGGACAATAATCTAAAAATGGCACAAACGTCCTTATTACACATGCTTAGCAAAAAATTTCTAGAAAATTCGTTTTAAGTCCAATCAGAGGGATTCCATCTCTATTAGAAAGCTAAAGCCAAAGCCTACTTAGCCATAACTAGAAAAATATCCATAACCTTTACCATTTCCTTACAAAAATTTTGCAAATCTACATCAAATTACAAAAGTGGCTCAAAAAACCTAACTATGCAACGTTAGGAAAATAGCCATAACTTCTTCATTTGAAGGTAAAATTAAATGAGATAATAATTGATGATTCATGATTTGCTTGGCCTTGATATCAAAGCCTTGACATTGCAGCCTTGTTCTTAGAAGCCTTGTTATCAGAGCCTTGACATTAAAACTACAACATCAGGTATGCAATGTTGAGTTTTGGATGTGATGTTGGATATCTGACATCAAGGTATATACTTTGGTCTATAAATATAACACCTAGGCTCCTATTTAAAGTTAGTTCTACAAGTAATTTTGCATATTTTTGTTAATAGAGTAGCTAAATTCTTGCAGTTTTATTCTATAATCTTAGACAACAATTAGTGAGTGCCCACAGAATGGATCTAAGTTAGTTGTATGAAGTCTTATTCAAGCGGCAATGTACCTAGACATATTCCATGAATGGCAATAAGATTGAGATTAATTCTTATTTATTGTAGCACTTTGACTTAGATGAGATTCACTTTCCATGCAACTTACTTTTCATGTACTTAGTTAATATTTACATTTTCATGCACGTTAATTAATTAAGCACATAAGTACAATCACTTCAAGCATGCGTATGACTCTTGGTAATCCCAGTAGCATTATATGTGTTCAAGATGTGCATAGGGAGTGGGATTGGATACTTATGTTAGGGTAGTTGATTATTAATTAGCAATTAGTATAGTTGAATTGATTACAAATTAAGTCTCAACTTATTATTAATCGTAGAATAATAAAATATAAAATAATTAAAATCATATACCTGACTCTGGACTAAACCATACATGACAAAGCTACCACTAATCCAAGCGGGAAGACAATGAACTACAATCAAGGAATAGGTATCTAGATGCCACAACTAGTCCCATCCATGGAACTCAACTGGATCGTGCATGAACACTTGTGATTCATATGGTTGGACGTAGAGGTACCTTGCTGCTCATCATTGGCACTATTACCAAGGATAGTGCTAGTTATCTAGATTAGTTATATTATACAAGATCACTACAAAGGTATTAATGATCTATCTCTTAGAAAAAATTAATAATTTAAATCATACACATTATTAGACAAAACCATGTCTTCTTCACATAGGATCTATAACACATCCTATGATGAGAACACTCATCGGATGAATGATAGGATATATACTAAAGAAACTTGGAGTGAACAACCTCCAATAGGTGTTTCCAATGATCATTTAGATCCTTACTACACCTAAAGACTACATTCAAATAGTGCAAACAATCTTAGAGAAGGTGGAGTAAGTCCTAGATCAAGGAGGACCTCAAGGCCTAGGACCTCCACTAAACATAGACAAGATAAATCAAGGAATCATGGGGAGAACTATAGAAGCCATGGTGATTCTCTTAGTTTCTAATATTCTTCTTCCTCTTCAACATTTATTGTATCAAAGATGAATGTAGGTATAGAGATAGAGCTCCACTATGAGGTCAAGATAAAGATAAAAATTGGACCCAAGGGCAAAATCAAAGATATCACAAGGAGCATAGACAAGATCATCACAATCAAATGAATAGAGATAGAAATTTTCATCACAACATGTCTAATGATGATGAACCCTTGTTGGCCACTAAGAGCCTAATGGAGATCATGGAGGTAATTAAGATACTTCATAGGCATCACAGGGATAGTTGCTTACCCAGGGATATAAACAATATTCCTAAATTTGTGGTAGCCTACAACTTGGATGTAAAAAATCATATACAAGTCTTCCATGATGCCTATGCCTCATATAATATTGAAAATGGATGGCAAAATATTAAGCTCTTTCCTAGGACACTAATCCATGACATCAAAGTGTGGTATAGATCATTGAAACCAAATTCAATCTGATGATGGTCCATAATGTTGGAACTTTTCAATGAGAAGTACCAAATCTATGTGAGGGTGTCCAAGTTGAGAGGACAAATCCAAGAGTAAAAGTAAGAAAATCATGAACCCTTAGATGTGGCCTTGGATACATACTATTCACTACTACATAGATGTCTTAGCCATGATTTCTCTAAGGAACGGCAACTTTTCCACATCATTGATGGGCTTTGTAATGAAACAAGGGAGACCCTTGGGATGTATGCTCTAGGTCAATTATACAAGCTACAAACCAATTAGATCAAAGAGTTAATCAAGTGTGTGGTGAAAGAAGGAGAGCTATGTAGATAAGAGAATGTAGAGGAAAATAACTAGGATCCAACTCTGCAAAAGAAAATCATATATGTCTATTATGATAAGGAAAAGGAGGTAGCTCTTAATGAGGTGATTTTACAACAGACCTTGCCAATACAAAATTATATCATTGACATTAATGAAAAGTTGGATAAGATGTTGGAATTAATGGATGACAAAGGTAAAACTTGTGAATAAATCATAAAGGAAAGAGTAGCACAAAACAAATCAAGCAATTGCAAAAAAGGAGGAAAAAGAACCAAGAAACAACTAGGAACACTTTTCAGTAAGAAGGGGAAATGACCATAGAAAAAGAGGCTATAGACTTAACCACCAATGAGGATGGTGGATATGACATTTGCCTATATACCCATCTAAAGGGCCATTGCCCAGTCTTGTTGCATCTACATGACTATTGGGCAGGGGCATTAAATCTAAATTTTGTACAAAAGTACATGCCTAGGAGATTTCCTCTTTCACATAGTGATTTTAGACAACCCTAACCATACTAGTTTGGGAGGACTTATTACTAACCTCAACACTAGCATCAACTACAATGGCAACAACCACAGTCATAGGGGGGCCACCACCAAACTATCCTTCCTACCAACTAAATCCATATGGATATTATGTTTAACAATCTATTTTCCTGACTGGTTCTACTTCCTACCTCAAATCACTACTACCACTATCCCAAATATCAACATCCTACAACATCTTATATGAGGTCACCACCTCACACTCTCATCCTTTGTCATATCCTCAATATTCTCATACTCACATGTCATCGCTAGTAACACAAGAAGTTTTGACACCACAATATCAACAAATAAATGTCACTTGTGCTATAATTGTGCATAGACATGTTGATACTAGGGGGCCTCAACTGTACTATATGAAACATCCCTTCTAGAGGAAAGGTTGTAAGCCAAATCAAACCACCCATGGATCCACCACATCATTCAAGTTAGCACAATGCTAATATGGTGCAATGCCTTCATTTTCACAACCAATATCCTCTAATCTATGCAAAATCCAATAACCATAACCACTCCAACATAATACATAAATGATAAACCTATCATTATGGAGAGACAAAAGAATCCATGCATCACCAATAATCATGAAGGATGCAGTTGTGGGTCAAAGGTTCAAAATATTAACACAACCCCTATACCGATCCACCATAAAGTTCAAGAGCAAGTGTGTGAGAAAAAGACAATCTACATAGTGGCAACTAAACCAAAAGACACCTAGTGGCTTGAAAATGAGAATATAAAACTATCTCAAAGAAGATGTATGGAAGTAATTTATTTACTTATCAATTCTAGATTTTCTAATTCTTCATAGGTTTTCCATTTCTTAATATTTTTCTTTTCTTGATTCATTCTCTTTACATTTTATGAATGTATTTTATTTTTTTATTAATAAAATTTCCAAGTCATGATGTAGAAGTCAATGCTCTATGTTGGGTTTTTTTGAGCTATGCTATCAAGATGATTGGGTAAGTAATTGTATAAAGTAGTGAGACCACCTCATCCATCCCTCTAGTTCTCTGAACAATGGATCTTTTTCATGGAAATAATTTGGTTCTTCTTTTATGAAACTAAAATTAATCAATGATAATTGTATCTTGAAGAAATAGGAAATGACCAAGTGGGAATGGCAAAGGTTGTGACCTCAAGGGGACTTTTTGGGATCTCTTCCTGACTTCCTTCATGTAGTTTATGACTCCTCTTGGAATGTATCATCACTTTCCCATCAACTAATAATAAGAAAGCTTTATTTTTTCATGGTGTGGTTCCCATTCAAAAAAATAAAAAAGACAAAAATAATAATAAACATTAATGAAAATTCAAAGTACATCCCTTAGACACAATAATGGGCCACAAGCATTGGTTATGGGGCTAGAAAGACATGTTACCCATGCTTGAAGGCACCCATCTAACTAAGGCCCTTCCTTTCTTCTTATTTTTTCTTCTTTTTTTTTGGAGTGATGATTGTTCTTTGAGGTGGTTATGGAGTCATGGTGGTTGGCAAGATGGAACACATCAATGCAAGGTCACTATTCATGGTATGGACTTGATCTAAACTTAGATGAATAGGTATGTTAATCATTTTAATCACACCTATGACAAGAACCTATTCTAGACATGGTCAAGTACCTTACATCCCAATCTTTGCAATTCCTTCTCATTACATTATTCACCTCATTGTTGCATGCGATTATGAGCCTTTTGGTTTTGTGTAGTATAGTGCAACATCCTAACTATGATAGTTGTATGTTGTTTGAAACAAAGGCATGGTCTACATTTGACTTCTCAGGTGCCCACAGGCATCTACATAAGTGGTTATGCAAGGGCATTATGGCAAGAGCCTACTTTTAGGGGACCCACTTACATAAATTTTTGTTGATCATGGCTTTGAACTAACCTTCACAGCTTTCAGAACATCAATGATGGTTTCTCTAAATTTATGCATGATTTTGGATCTACTTCTCATCTATTTCATTAATTTTTCCTACTTTTCTATTTCCATATCCATTAATATTTCTTTGCCATCTTCTAAATTAGATGTATGGTTTTAATAATTTTAAAAACCTATGTGCTTCTGGAGTTACACTTATTAGTCATGGGGGCTAGGGTTGCTTACTTTAAAATTTTTTGAAATTTTTATAACATCCTATTTTTGAACATCATGGTAACTAATAGTAATTGATCAAAATAATGTGAAAAACTTAATGATTTTATTTGCCTCATAGCCTTGGAAAGAGTATGCTATAATCACCTTGTGCTTAAACAAAAACTAAGGGATCTGACAAGGGTTAACTATTAAGGAAAATTTACCACAGCTAATGTTGATCCTTTGGTGACTACAAGTGATGCTAAAAGAAACATCTAAGAATGAAGGCATTTTTCTAGGCATGAAAACAAAGCCAAGAGAGGAACAATGAAGGATATGACCATGGACACATCATAGCACATACAAGATAGTAGCTCAAGCTTTGCATGTCTACTAGATCCATGGAATAATGAGAAGAAACTTTAGTCCACCTTTCAAGAATGTTCTGCATAACCAAAGAAGCACCAACATAACAATCAAGATTAAAAGTTTACTGCCGCTAGCAAAAATAAGAAGAATCATCTTCAATATATTTTTAGGAACCTCTACAAATTTTGTAATCTTTAATGTCTATCCAATATTTTTGTGACTCTGTCATTCTATATGCATCCACTTGAATAAAATTATGTAATGCGACACTCAAAGTCAATCAATAGTTTACATATCAGTCAATAATCCCATACCTTCCCAATATTTTATAAGGAACTTGTTCCTCATTTTTTTAACTTGAGGATGAGTTTTCATTTAGTCATGGGGGTATGATGAGTCATGATTTTCTTGGCCTTAACATCAATGCCTTGTTCTTAAAAGCCTTGTTATTAGAGCCCTAACATCAAATACCTGACATCAGAGAGCTATGATGTTGGGTACGTGACATTGAGGTTTGGATGTGACATCAAGTATCTGACATTAGGCTATATACTTTTGCCTATAAATATAGTGCCTTGGTTCCCATTTAGAGTTAGTTTTGCAAGTATTTTTTTTTCATAGTTTTGTTAATAGAGTAGCTGAATTCTTACAATTTTATTCCATAATCTTAGAGAATAGTTAGTGAGTGCACATAGAGTGAATCTAAGTTAGTTGTATGAAGTCTTATTCGAGTGGCAATATACCAGGACATATTCCATGAATGGCAATAAGATCAAGATTGATTCTTATTCGTCACAACACTTTGTCTTAGATTACATTCACTTTCCATGCAATTTACTTTTCATGTACTTAGTTAATATTTACATTTTTATGCATGTTAATTAATTAAGCACATAAGTGCAATCCCTTCAAGCATGCATATGACTCTTGTTAATCCCAGAAATGTTAAATGTTTGGAACCCAGCAGTGTTATATGTGTTTAGGATGTGCATGGGAAGTGAGATCGAATACTTATGTTAGCAAAGTTAATTATTAATTAGAAATTAGTTTAGTTGAATTGATTACAAATTAAGTTTCAGCCTATTGTTAATCATAGAATAATAAAATATAAAATAATAAAAATCATATGTCTCACTTTGGACTAAACCATATGTAACAAACCTACAACTATTCCAAGTGGGAAGATAGCAAACTATGATCAAGGCATAGCGATCTTAATGCCACAACTAGTCCCATCCATGGAATTCAACTGGATCATGCATGAACACTTGTGATTCATATGGTTGGGTGTAGGGGTACCTCACTGATGAGTGGCAAGGTACCCCTACACTCAACCATACGAAACGAGCGTAGCACGCGTGATCCAATCAAACTCCGCAGACGAACTAGTTGTGGCACCTAGATCATTAACCTTAGGTTGCAGTTCGCTGTCTTCCCACCTGGACTACTATTTATATTTTTCACATATGGTTTAGTCCAAAGTGAGGTGTATGATGTGTTCCTAATTCTATGCTACTCCTGAAGGTAATGGAAAATAAGATTAACTAAGCTAAGCTAGGAGGAAAAGGTAATGAAATCTAATCTAGCCTAAGTGCGATGAGCAATTGATTCCTTGATCAACCATACACATCTTGGACCTCGTGCATGACTACCATTGGGATTACCAAGCATAGATCCTAGGTATGCCACTGGGCTACCAAGTAGTCACACTTAAATGCTTGTAATCAAGTCGTACTTGTTCTGCATTCTAGGAGTTTAAGGGTGAGAGAGAGAAAATAGTAAATAACATTAAAATAAATAAACAAAGTGACTGCTGCAATGATGAAGTAATCTCGATCTTTATTGTCGGTCATGTGCATGTCCAAGTACATCACACTCAAATAAAGACACCATACTACGAGCAGACACGGGAAAATAATCTATCTCTGGAATGGTCACACTGCTAGAGCTTTGCTACTTCTAACTCCTAATTATGTTAAACAAGGAAGAGCTGTGTCTTATTTATAGATATGGCAGCGAACTATGATATCGTGTACACGATATCGTAGGGAAGATGCGATATCACGTATGCGATATCGTGAGGGATGTGATATCACGGCGGACGCGATATCGCGGTCTATGTGAATCGCGTCTCATCATACCCCCACGACTAAATAAAAACTCATCCTTGAGTTACAAGGAGAACAAGCTTCATTGATTACATAGTGGATAGGTATGGGATTATTAACTAGAAAAACAAAAAATGAAATGATGCCGCAATGTGGGAAGACACAACATAGAAAAAATACTACAACTACAAAAATGTGGAACTCATGTAGTTCCTGGTGGCAGTGGCTCCTCAATTGGCGCTTTCCCTTTGTCATGTGCATTAGGATTTGAAGCTTGATTGCGTGAAGTATGGCCTGGAGCTTCTCCTCTTTAGTTCAAGGGTCTTGTACTATCCATGCTGATGTTTCAATGTTTGATGGATTCAACACTTCCCATGGACAAGGTAGTTGTGGGAACATCTGATTGGATTTGACATACCACACCGCAAACACCCATCATTCCTCTTCATAGGCTCTAGCTTTATCTTTGTATTCATGAAGGTCTGTTAGCCATCGAGCCAAGTCGGTTGCAATTTCTTTCTATCCCTAGTATCTTTATTTTACCACTGCAAGTTCAGAATTTGTGACATCTACTTTCTCAGCCAACTTCTTGTTCTCTACAAATTTTTCTTCATATTTGATGTGTGTGGAAGCTACCTGCTACTCAAGCTCTGACCTCGGGCACCTTGCTATTGACATGGCAAGGTTGGCATACCTGAGATTTGCCAACTCCATGTACTTTGTTAAGTCCTGGATCTGCAGGTCTCAATTTTTAACTTCCACTTGGTGGGCAAAGGAGTAAGTGTCCAATATGGCCCTCCAATCAGTGTGCTGAGCACTGATGCTGTTGATTTGAGCCTTAGCCATATGGATCTCCTTCTCCAATATTTGTTTGTAGATCCCCACCTGATCACGGAAGTGCTCCTTCAACTTCTCATCTCATTTAGCCTCATTCTTCCATGCTCTTATTTCGATGGCTAATTTTTGACGAATAGCGCATACCTCCTCCATTGAGAGGGTTCTATTTTCTCTAGCTAAATGGCTTACATCTTGGTTGATCCAAATGAATTATTCTCGTAACTAATGAAAGTGTTCATCGAGAATATTCTTTTGTTTCTCCAGAGAGGTCAACTGAAGGTTATCTGCAACCAACTACTTATTCTCTTCTTCTAAGGCCTTGAGTGCCTTAATATGCACATGAGTTTGCACTTGTGCTACGAAGGCATCCCAAGTGGTTGTCTTCTTTTCTTCTGCCACCTTCTTATTTTCTATGATTAGCTTTGTTAATTGCTCAATTCTAAAATTTTCTAGCTAGTCTACGAGAACAGATTGTAGAGGATCCCACTATGCTACTTGTAAAGCTACGAGCTGCTCTTGTACTTTCTACACTTCAGCTTCAGCATGCTTGGCCCTTACTTCGGATATGACCAGCTTCCCCTTTGTGGAAATGAGGTCTGCTTGAATTGTTGTTACATCCTGGGGGATGTCAAACAAGGACATCAGAACTTATCCTATTTGTAGCAATCGATCTAGTGCATCCTCATGTTCCGTAGGAGTCATTGAGGTTCTGGAAAAAGTTTGAGCATCTCGTGCTCCTAAGAGATCTACCAGTGGCACAATAGGTATATTAAAGGATTCTTTGATATGGTCAGCAACCACTTCAACAGCTCCTGTGGCATCTTGGTGTTACATGACCATCACAGTGGCCCCTTCACTAGTCTCTAATTACATCTGAAAAGATGCCACATTTCCAGAGATCTTTTGTGACCATCTGCTTTCCCCTCCTCCTGTTTGGATGGATAATTCGCCTCTTGTATGATCTAATGAAATAGCAGGCTAGTCGACATCATTGATGAAGTGGAAGAGTTTTGTGCCATCACGACTTACCCAATTGACCGTCTCAGCGATGGCCTTAAGATGGCTCATCAAAGGTCTGTAGTCTTGCGGCAGCGGCGGTTGATCCTAACCTGTCCTGGGTCTTACTTCTTGTTGTTGGTTGGGACCTGTGGCTAGAGGTTTGCTAGGTCCTGCAAGTTGAGTTGCAGGTGGTCCAGTCATCTATTCTTCTTCTTCATCAGGTCTCATATCTTCACCAGTGCTCTTTCTTGGAGCTAGCACTTTTAATAACTCAGCATAACAAGCATTCTGGGCCTTTCAAAGGACGTCATTTGTGTACCCTCGAATACCAGCCCGTCGGCATAGTTTTTTGATAAGGCAGGGAAAAGGTAGTGCCATCTTCCCTGACTTCTGTCCTTCAAATCGCCTTAGGATCTCCATCAAATATAGATGGGGAAGGTTAGCGTTAACCTTTCCCATCAACACTGCACATCCCCTAGCCACATATGTCGATATTCTTTTCAAACCTTTTGTGGGGAAGAGGTGATAGGTTCCAATTTTAAAATAAACTTGCTCTTCCATCATCATCTCACCAAAAGCTTTATCTCTTCCATAAGCCTTCTCTACCCAATCCTTTCACATATTAGGGTCCAATCGGGTAGATAACCGAGCAACATGGGGGCCTGAATTTGGAAGGTTTAACACTTCTAAAATTGCTTGCACAGAAAATTCTATTGTCACACCACAAATGTTAACCATGGTGCCTTGCTCATTATTGTGCCAAAACTGGTACATTTCACTTAAGTACTAGGCACTGCATTCAAAGAGGACAGGCCATAAGAGAGACCCTTTGAGGTGATCCCTAATAGCCTCAGGAGTGAAATCTACAAAAGCTTCGAAGTTTAGCTCCACAATCACAGTAGTGAATGTGGACTTCTCATGGATAGCTTGAACACACTCCGAGGGCAACATGAGTTGTTGTCTTGGTTCAGGTGCAGCAAAAGCTCCTCTTTCTACCTACCCAAACCATCTGGTAGGAGGTTCTTCTTGATGGATTCTGAATGATTGCACCTCTTGTTCTACATGTTGTCTGGCAATGACCTGTCTTCCACCTCTCCGAGGTTGTTTTGCTCCACCTTGAACAGAACCCTCTTGCTATGCATGTTTCAGAGCCATCTGCAATCACACGGGCCAAACGTTAGTAAGGTTGTTTTCAAAGTCAAGTTATACCTTACTGCTTGCCTTAATTAAAGATCTTATGTTAACATGTGCTTGTGCCCAAAAATTATAATAATGGGTCCTATGACTTAGGTGGATTTTATTTTAATTTCCCGGTGTACCTAAGGTCATATGATTTTTGACACAATTTTTCTAAGTGTTAGTGTTAATTACCCTAATTGATGTCCTTTGGAAGATGATAAATTTCAAAAAAGTTGGGCACTTTTCGGCAAGTGTCTCTCCCCCACGACTAAATTGAACACTCTGGGTTCAAGTAGGTTCAAATGGAAATAAAATAGGAGCACCAGTGAGCGAGATATGAGTGAAAAAGCAAGGGTTACGCAATCGCAAGTCGTAGAGAAATATTTCAAAAACTCCCCCCTATAAATGGTAAAATGATGCTAAGTGTTGTGGCAGGGGTTTCCTATTTATAGGAAAATAGGACGTGATATCGCGTATGATGCATCGTGTACACGATATCACGTGGGATGTGATATCGCGTACGTGATATCTTGGCCCTACTAATATGAGACACATCAAAATATTGAATTTTTAATGATTCTTCTTAAAATTAACATTAAAAATTAAGGACATTAACAAGTATTAAGATATCCTAGGGTAATTTCATTGATTCAAGAGGCACTCTTAATGATAATGATGTGAATTTAGCAATTAAAAACTTGGCGGTTACGAAGAAAAAGGGAATGTAATGGTACATGGAAATGTAGGAATTATAGAGGGATGATAATAGGGAAATAAAATTATGAAAAATTAAGCTGAGGGTAAGAAATTGTGTGTTTGAGCTAGAGAATTAGTGAAGATTACAAAAAATTACACAAGTGGGTCCTCCCCAAGGTAGGTTCTAACCTATAATGCCCTTGTGTAACCACACTTAAAGTGTTCGTGGACACTAGAAGGGTTAAATGTAATCTACACTAACTCCAAAAAACACACACATGTAAATATCACTGCAATGAAATGAAAATTCTATGCTACACGGGACACGAGCTACAATTACACAAACAGTGAGATGAGATGAACTATAGAAGGGATCGTAGAGATTGGGACATGAGGTAACTGATGCCTAGGACACAGTGAATCCTACGTGAAAAGCATGATTAAGGTGTTATTAACCCATCATTCCAAGATTAGGACAAAATCCATCCTTCTAATCAGTGACATCGCATTGTTTCATCCCATGATGAACAACTATGAGAGTACCATAACAACAAGGTGTACGATCACTTGGCATTTTATGCAAGGGAGGAGTGACTTAAGTTTTGTGGCACTTTTCTTTTATTTTCTCTTTTTTTTTTCTTTTTTTTTTCTTCACTTTACTGAATCTAGAGAAGCCGCCAACCTTCAGGCATGGGTGCATGTCTTTCCAGTGGGACCCCCTAGAATAGTGTTTGATTTTCAAGTGCCCTTTTGATTACTCTTACTCCCATTTTTCATTAGATCTACAAGGATCTTAGTACAACCACATTGCATAATAACTCCCATAGAGGTCACCAAAGATAATCCACAAATCCCCTTGATGTCACACCGTAATCATTCCCTCTTGGTCCATCCTTCTTCATTCTGGGTACAATGAACACAAAATTAATTTTAAGTTTTAGAAATTTCAAGAATATCACTGTACCCTTGAATAGAACCTCTTATTTATAGAGTGGATGAGTGGGTGTAATGGGCTCACTGTTCCAAATAATTGACTACTCATGACTTAATAACGTAAAACACACCTCAATCAATGATCCACATGAGTGTTTTATTCGTAGATGAGATTACTTACAAAAATGTAAAAGGACAAAAACATAAAAAGGTAAAAGGATAAAACAAAAAGTTGAAAAATGAAAAATAACTGGAAAACAAAAAGGTGTAAAATCAAAGAAATGAAAAATATTTATGAATCCTACTTGTTATTGAAATGGGGGGTATCCCCCATAACTAAACGATTGAGTATGGCAAGGATTAATAAATGGAAAATAAGGATCCTTGCATGTTGGAAGTATTGGAATCGATCTATACTTATCCCCTCAGGGTTCACACACTTGATTGTAATAAGCATAGTGGGGCACTTTATACGATGTAGTTCCCACATAACAAGTTGATCCACTATGATGTTGGTGACCGTTAGATGGTATGCAAGGATTAGGATGATGCCTCCCATGGTTGTGTTCATTGGGCTATATGGTTGTTGGAGTGTAAGTTGGTGGCCCTGATGTAGTTACATGAGGCGTTGGGTTCGAAGGTAAGGGTGCACCACATTGTTGGACTTGTGTTGGGTTGGAAGGTGCAATGGCCTCAGAATTTTGTCATCCCTTCCTACGGTCGTGTTTAAAGAAAGGATGTCTTTGATGTTGAGGATGCTCTTCACTACTATTAGTAGCAGTAGCACAAGTGTTGTTCGTGAGTTGTTGCTGTGGCACAAACACCTTAGGAATAGTTGGTGGTATTGTGGAAGGAGGGAAAGGACAAGAATGTTGAAAGTTAGGAGGAATATAAGGTGCACAAGGTGGTGGTTCTGTTGGAGGCATGGGTTGATAGTATTGTGGAGAATAGTAGTTTGGTGAGGCAAAGTATGTTGGCCCAGTTGGAGAAATAGGATGTTGAACGTGATAAGCATTCGAGTTCGGAAAATATGAAGGGTGCCTCCAATCTAAGGGTGGTCTCCCCCACAACTGGGATTGTTGCCACTATGATCGAACACAGTATCTCTATACAAACTCTAGATGTAATGTGTTTCCCCAATGCTCATGTAAATGTAACAATATTGGGCATTGACCCTTGGGGTGATCGTACAGGCATATGTTACATTCATACGTATGATTGGCAGTTGAGCTCTTATTCCATTCGTTCTTTTTCTCTGAATGTCTACTATTTCTTCCTACTTCTTGGGTTGTCAAAACTCTATCTTCAATAATGTTGATATATTCTCCACACTTTTGATTCATCCACTCCACCATCTTATTGATATTTGCCTCGACTTCTTCTAATGTTTGCTGTATTGGCAAAGATGATGTTTTCACCTTGAGAATTGTTGATTTCTCCTTGTTATGATCAGGGACCTTTGTTAAGTTGTGATTTTGGTCCCATTGATGTTTTTCAACACTCTCCCATGTAGCTA
>MNCI01027685.1:33114-62447 GCA_015680685.1 Gnetum montanum
AAAATTTAATTTTAAAAAATCCTAAAGGCCATATCTAAAAAAAATAGTCATACCCTAAAATTTTGAAAGAAAACAAAAGCATGAAACAACAAACCCTATTTTTAAAATCAAATCTACAAAAGCTCAAACAATGAAATGACCATGTATCCATATGGAAATGGCCAAAATGGGAGGTTGAATTTCATTAGAATTCTAGTTTAATCCATCCACTAAAGTAGATCTAGAAATTGACCCTAACACATGAAAAACAAAACTTGAAAAACTTTAGAAAAAGGGTAAAAATAGATAGAAATGTCTATCTTGGAGTAGCAATAGAGGAAGTCTAGATGGAGATGGACCTGGGTACTTCTTCTAGCTCCCAAGAACATTCATCAACCTTCTAAATCATAGGGTTTTGGCTCTTTCCCCCTCATTGCTTTGGTGCCATGGTAAGCTGAACATGTGAAATGGCTGAAAACTGAGAAGGATGAAAGATCAATGTTGGCTGTGAGGATGGTGGAAGGCTTCCATGTTGAGAATTATTTGTTTCTACCACAAGAACCTCTAATAGAGCTCTCCTCTAATGTGCTATTATTGTATAATAATACTTATGATCAAAACTTGCAAATTTTGACACATAACACTCATCTAAAACTTAAATGCACACCTTAAAAACCCCAACTACCAATTCAGTGCCCCATAACTACAAGTGCACTAAATTTCAAAGAGGGGAAGTCTAGTTCATGTTGGTTTTGGATGGGAAACAACTTCACTTTTAAAAATTTTAAAATCTTTGGATTGTAAGCCCCACCTTGCACCTTCATTCTTAAACAAAACTTGCATCAACATTGAGATTTTTGTCAATTTTGACTCTTAAAACCTTATGTCAGCCTTATCCCCATGCATCCACATTAGGAATATCATGCCCAACATGGAAACATACCTATTATTTTACAAAATTTTTGGAATTACAAATATTTTTCTATTTTTGGTAACCTAAACTTACTTTTTTCAACACTAGGTTCTCAAAAGTGGGTAAGGCATGAATAAAGCTAAACATACCNAAGCACCACAAGATCTAGAACCCGTCCAAGCATTTCCAGCAACCCCAAAACCCAACCAAACCTAGTTAAAACTAGTCAAAATATTGGATTTGGTGTTTTCCACTTTAAGGAAATCTTCTTACATGATAAGATTCTTACCCTTAGTTTGTATAGATTAGGGGAAGTCAAAATGACCTAAATTGATTACCTAATGACCATTTCTTGATGTCCAATGACCTCTAGATCCTACCAAAACCCTCTAGGTCTTTCAAAAGCCTCAAAAGTGGTTAAATATGGTACAAAACTACCATTACCATTTCATGCACACTAGGGCCATAATCCCCAACATGAAATAAAAGGGGAGAGATTGCATGAGGTACTTAAAAGCCTCCAAATTATTAAATCTTTACTTCCAACATTAACTGTTGACACCCCCAGCCCCGAAGGTTGACATGCATGGTCCATCAGCTATCAATTTGGACTAGATCTAATTTTCTCATTGAGGGAGACATTTTCCATGTTGATCCTCCCACCATAGCATGGAAAAATTGGAAAAGCCTAAAAATCCCCTCATAGCCTCCAAAATGACTAGATCTTAACCTTAGGCACTAATGGCCAACACCAACAACCCTATGAACATTCATGCCTAGCCAACTTGATCATAAAATGGTAAAAAATATTTCCCCCTAATTTTCCATGTTGAGAATGAAATCCCTAGTGTGGAAAATTTGGGGAAAAGTCCAAAAGTTTCTTCATAACCCTTGAAAAACAAAATTTCCACATCAGATGTTAATAGTTAAGACTAGCAAGCTTAGAAGCCTACATGTATGATCGAAAGTGATCATGAATGGTCAAAATGATTTCTCACCAATTTTCCATGCTAAGCATGGAGGCCCCAACATGAAAAAATGGGAATAACCCCAAAAATTTCTTAATGGCCCTTGAAACAACCAAATTTAAACATTAGATGTTAGCAATCAAGACTATAAAGCTTATAAACCTACATGCATGACCAAAAGTGACCAAAAATGGCCAAAAAGGTTTTCCCATAATTTTTCACATTAAGCATGAAAGCCCTAGCATATATAATTTTGGGAAAGATCAAAAAGCACTCATCAACCTTAAAAATAGAAAACTTTAAACACTAGGCATTGACCATCATCACTAGTAACCTTAGGGACCTACATGCATGACCAAAAATGATGTAAAAGTATAAAAATCTATTTCCCCATAACTTTCCACACTAGGTGTAATATCCCTAGTATGGAAAAAGAGGGGAAGCTCAAAACCCACTTGGAAAATAAATAAACTAACCAATTTTAATCCCAAACCCTAGTCTTCAACACCTATAATCCCTAGAGGTTGACATGCATGGTCGATTGAAGTTAAAATTGGGCTAGATTGAAGTTTTATGGCACTTTCACTCTAGGGATCCCTCCCTCCATGCTTCGCAACATGAAAACCAAGGGAAAAACTCATTTATGATTCATGAATACCTCAGAACAACATTAATTAAGCTTGCATGTGCTCTAGGACCCTATCAGCATCATTTAGAGCTTTCAAACTTCAACAAACTAATGTCAAAAGGTTAACAAATGATTCCCCCTAGTTTTCCACATTTAGCATCCTAGTACTAGAATTAAAAAAAGGGGGTAATTCAAAAAATACTTAGAAATACTTAAAATTTTCAAAACTTAACATGGAACCCTAGTCCTCAACCTCGGTATCCTTAGAGGCTAACATGCATAGTTGATTGAGGCAAAAATTGATCTAGATCTAGGATGCATGGTTCTTCCACATAGGGATCCCTTTTTCCATGCTTATAATGGTATCTCTAGTGTGAAAACACAAGTGGAGGGCTTTTCTGAAGCTCTTGAAATAGCTCGGAATGACATCAAACAACCTTTCATGCACTCTAGAACCTTAGCAGTAGTCATTGAAGCCCTTAAACTTTATAAGACTGATCCTAGATGGCAAAAAAGTGGATCCCCCTAGTTTTCCACACTAAGCTCTCCATCCCTGCTATGGAAAAATGGGGGAAGCTAAAATACCACTTATGGATGCTTAAAACTTCTAAATTTTGACATAGATCCATGGTCCTTGACTCTAGCAACTTCAAAAGGTAACATGCATGGTCGATTGTGATCCAAATTGGCCTAGATCTAGGATTCTTTCTTCTTCCACACTAGAGTAGCTTCCCTAGCATGAAAAAAATGGGGGAAAGTTTCTTTTCCACTTTTGGTGATAAGATGGCACTCCCAAAAGTTAAAGATCTACACTAGAGAAGCCTAAGGCCTCATAGCTTGAATATTTTTCTTGTTTGATCTTCTTTCAAACTACAAAATCCATTCCTCCCATTCATCTACACTAGAGTAACTTCCTTATCATGGAAATAAGTGGGGAAGACCTTAAGTGTCCTTAAATAGCCTTCAAACATGGCCGAAATTAGCTAGAAACTTACAGAATTGACGTCTATAGCCCTAGGGACCTAGAAACCTAGTCAATGTGCTTCTAAATCACTCTAAATTCACACAACAAGTGTCTCCCTATTTTTTTCACATTGATAATACTATGATCAATGTGGAAAAATGGGAAAAAATCATTTTGAGACATCTTGACACTCAAAATTACCTTAGAATGAAGTCGGGAGATGCATAAGTTCTAGAACTATGTCCTTATTGTTTGTTTGACCATGTTTGATCTTATTTTTATTTTTATTTTGGTTCTCCATGTTGAACTCCATCTTTTCCACATTGGCCAATGTGGAAACAAGGGGGAAAGACTTTAGAACCTACTTTTTTACCTTTACAAACCTCTGAAGTACCTAATTTTGATGGATATGAACCTTCACTACCTTAGAAATGTCATGGAACCTAAATTCTAGACCTTTGAGCATCTAAAAACCTATTTTTCTTGGTTTCCACACTAAGGGTTCCTATTTCCACACTAATCCCAGCATGAAAGCCTCAAATCATTTAATTTTTGGGTCAAACAGCCCAAAAATAGCCTTGATTGATGCTTGAACCTGCCTAATAGCCTTGTAGCCTCAAAACATGGTTTCTAAGGCCTAAAATTGGTACAATGCAACTATTTTTTACCTATATCAGCCAAATTTTATCATATATAGCTTGTTTCACTTAATTTTTGCCTTATTACATAATGTTTCGACTTGTTTTGGACTTATGTTTCCTTATTCATCTTTTTGACCTTCTATGACCTTTATATAACCTTATGTATTTTTCATTTTCTTTGTTATAGCTTTATTTGCCTTTTTTTGGCCTTTAAATGGTATCAAATAGTGGGGTTTGACCTTCCCTAACCACTATTTAACACCATATGACCATGGTCCACTAAGGCTTAAAATTGGCATCATGGCTTGCTAAGGTCTTAAACTAGCAAAATTGTGGCCTTCATTAACCATTTGTAGCCTTACTTCTTATACTTCCCTTTGATTGACCTTTCTATGATCTTTGTTCACCTCTATTACACTTTTTTGAATTGGCCTTATCTCACTAATGACTTTGGATGACCTTGATTACATTAGATTTGCATGTGTTTTATGACATTTTAACATTATTTGCCACTTATTATGCTTTTGGTTGACATGTAGGATTAAAGTATGAGTACCTAGGAGCAAATAAATTTTCCTTTTTGTCTACTATGGATCTCATGGTGATATTAAATGGTGTATCAACCCTAATTACCTAGATCTTAAGCCTAAGAATCTTGTAGACCATAGCCTAAATAGAGAAACCTCTAGAATGGCATGAAAACCTAGTAAAAACCTTTGACTTAGAAGCAAGATACATAACTAAAGATTCTCTAGTTGAGGTTCCTATCACAACACATAGTCGTAAGGAGAGAACCTTTAAACTAAGTTCCTCACTAGAGCCTTAATGTATCCAAGACATCACCAAAGTCTTATATAATAAAATAAAGGAATTTTCCTAGTCATATGAAGATATGCCAAGCCTAGACCCACATCTAGTCCAACACAACATCATACTGGAGCCTAGAATTTGATTAATTAAGTAAAAAGTGCACAAGATTAGACTTGATTTGGCCTTGGCAATTTGCTATGAAATCTCAAAGCTCTACCAAGAAGGTTTCATTAGGGCTATTTATTACATAGAATGGGTATCCAACATAGTGGTAGTCCCTACGAAAAATGGGAGTATTTGCATTTGCATTGATTTTTGAGACCTAAATAAAGAAATTATTAAGGATGAATTTTCTTTCTCTAGTATTAATTAACTTATTAATACTATAGTCGAACGTGCCTTGTTTTCCTTTATGGAGGGATTCACAAGATATAACCAAATTAGGATCAACCTAGAGCACCAACTTGGCACAACCTTTATGACCCCATGGGGTACTTTTTGTTATACCATGATGTCCTTTGGCCTTAAGAACATTGAAGTGATAAATCATAGAGTCATGACCTATATCTTCAATGATTACATGTTAATTCTACTTAATGATTACGTAGATGACATAGCCATGAAGTCTAAGATAGTTGATGATCATGCTAATGACCTAGATCTTGTGCTTAAACTATGCCTCAAATATAAGCTTAGGCTCAATCCTAGGAAGTATGTCTTCGATGTCAAGAATGATAAGATGATTGGCTCTATAGTCTCTGAAGTAGGGATACACATAGATCCTAATAAGGTTAATGCCATATCCAAATTAGTAGCACCTAACAACCTTAAAGAGCTTCAAGGATTACAAGGCAAATTATAGTTTATTTGTAGGTTTATCACTAGGCTTACAAATAAGTTACAGCCATGCAGCACTTGCTTAAGAAAGGAATTCACTATGGGTGGATAGCTCAATGCCAAGATGCCTTTGAAAACCTTAAGTAAGAGTTGACACAACTACTAAAAATTTATCCTCCACAAGAGGGAAAACCATTTTACATTTATCTTGTCATCTTTGATACATCCATTACCTCTCTATTCTACCAAAAACATGATGATAGAGAAAAAATGCGTATGTACTACCTTAGCCATGCATTAGTTGCCCATGAGACCTAATACACTGAACTGAAGAAGTATTTTCTACCACTAGTGATGAGTGGCAAGGTACCCCTACAGTCAACCATACAAATACGAGCATTTTCACACACGATCTGGTCGAACTCCACAGATGGACTAGTTGTGGCACCTAGATCATTAACCTTAGGTTGCAGTTCACTATCTTCCCACCTGGACTAGTATTATATTTTTCACGTATGGTTTAGTCCAAAGTGAGGTGTATGATGTGGTTCCTAATCTAACGCTACTCCTAAAGGTAATGAAAAGTAGTAATTAACTAAGCTAGGAGGAAAAGGGTAAGAAAGTCTAATCTAGCGTAAGTGCAATGAGTAGCTATTCCTTGATTATCCATACACATCTTGGACTTCGTGCACTAATACCACTGGGATTACCAAGCATAGATCCTAGGTACGCTACTAGGTTACCAAGTAGTTACAGTTAAATGCTCATAATCAAGTCATACTCATTCCGCGGTTTAACGTGAGTTTAAGGGTGAGAAAAACTAATTAGGAAAGTAGTAAATAACATTTAAATAAATAAATAAACAAAGTGAATGCTGCAATGATGAAGTAATCTCAATCTTTATTGCTAGTCATGTGCGTGTCCAAGTATGTCACACTTGAATAAAGGATGTCGTACAATTACATTCACCACATTGTAGGCAGACATTGGAAAATAATCTAACTCTGGAGGTATCAAACTGCCAGAGTCTAGCTATAATCTAACCTAATTGCCTTAAAAAAGGGAGAGCTGCTTCCTATTTATAGACATTACAGCGGACTGCGATATTGCATACATGATATCGTAGGGGAAGACGGGATATCGTGATGGACACAATATCGCGGCCCATGCGATATCACGTCCCATCAACTAGTATTCTCTTTGAAGAAATGAAGTGACTACCTCTTTAGAAGCTAATTCAATGTAATTTGCAAGGAAAACATGCTCAAATACATAATGACCAACATCTACAAAAGTAGCCATATAACCTAATGGAAAGCCATAACTATGGAGTTCAACCTCCATTACATCTCTCAATTCTCAACAAAAGGTCAAGCTATAGTTGTACAACTCATAGTTTCACCTATTGATGACCAAGCAATCGTAGATCTTAAATTCCCTGATGAATACATTAACACATTTAACCAAGTGCCCAAGGGTTATGATGTAGTCATGAACTTTGATGGAACTTCAACTACCCATGGGGCTAGTGTTGCTACCATCATAACATTTCCATCTAGTAAGATCCAATCCTTTACCTATCATTTTTGATTTCTATTTACCAAAAACATAGAAAAATATGAGGGTTTGATCAAAGGGATAATGTTAGCTTAGGACCTAGGAATTAAATTTCTAGCAATCAAGGGTGATTTACAAATCATGGTTAACCAAGTAATTAATGTCTATGCATGCAAAGCTAAGCACTTACAACTTACTGTGACCTAGGGAAGTAGTTATTACAATAATTCATAAACATTTGTGTCCAACACATACCCAAAAATGAATATGCCATAGCTAATGAAATTGCAACATTAGCCCTTAGTGTGATGCTAGATGTGTTTTGCAAGTTTCTCACCTTAACCATGAACTATGCTACTCCCATCACATAGAACACTAAGGATACCTTTATGGCCATCATTCATACTACTCCTCCCAAGGAGTCATATGATGATATCAAATTTTACGTTATGCATGGTGAATCCTCACAAGGTGTGGCTACTACTCAACATGATGTCATATGCAAGTGATCAAAGCAATATGTCATTGTAGGTGATAACACATTATGTCAATGATCCTATGATGGCATACTCCTAAAGTTCTTAGGTTAAACCGAAGCTAGAACAGTCCTAGAGGAGGTTGATGAGGGTGTTTGTGGAGGACATATAGGACCTAAAGTCATGGTCGCTAAGATTATATGGTTAGGCTATTATTGGCCCCATATGGAAAATGACTACCTATAAAAGGTTAAGGAATGTGACACATGCCAACAATATAGCAACCTAATATATATATCACCAACTGAGTTACATACAACCCAAATAACATGGTTGTTTCAACGATGGGGGTTAGATTACATTGGACCTATAACTCCTAAGTCTTCCACAAAACATAGGTTTGTCATCACTACAACCGAATACTTTACCAAGTGGATTGAGGTTATTTCCCTAAGGAAGACCACAATTGAACAAGTTTGCAAATTTATCCTAGATAACATTGTAGCTCATTTTAGCATACCCATGATCATAGTTATGGATAATGAACCTTAATTTGGTATCCAAGAAACCATGGATTTCTTTCACAACCTAGGCATTAAGCATTCTTTCTCATCACCTTACTACCATCAAGCCAATGGACAAGCATAAGCAAGTAACAAGGCCCTCATCAACTTGCTAAAGAAGATGCTCAAAAATAGCAAGTGGAAGTGGCACAAGGGACTTGTCCATCAACTATGGGAATATAGAACAACCTATCAAATGGCAACCGGCATGACTCCTTATAGCCTTTTTTATGGATCTGAAGCTATTTTACCTCTTGAATTATAGGTGGCATCATTCTGAGTACCCTTGACTAACTTCATCAAAGATAAGTAGAATAAGGAGTTGTGAATGGTAGTCCTAGATTTGGTGGAGGAGTGGAATATGCAAGTACTTTCTCACATCAAGCACCATTAAGAGAGGCAGAAGCAACAACATCACCATGACTTGATCATGTGTAAGATCAAGGATGGGAACCTAGTCCTCAAGGCTATTTATGAGAATGTAGACAAATTCTTAGCTAATAGGGAAGGGTCCTTCCTTATCACTAGAGCCTATGGGAATGAAGTATTTAGAATAGCTAACATAGCTGGAATGAGCTAGCCAATTTGGTCAATCATTCCTATCTACAACCATACTGCATGTAGTCGATGATGATTGACAAGCAAGCCTACTTTCAAATGGTCTGCTATGATCTTAAACTAGCAACATAGCCTACTGAGGCCTTAAACTAGTACCATGGCCCACCATGGCCTTAAACTAGCAACTTTGGTGATCTAGATAGCCTAATTCTCATATGGCATGTATGCATTGTAGTTTTATAATATGTAATGATGTTTTGTATTCTTTGTTAGTGCCTCTTGGGTCAATCCTCTAGGCACCAACAAAGAGGGGCCATTGAAACACCACAAAAATTTACATGTTATAACCAATCATCATCTTGAGGCAAAACTTCATTATAATCCATAGTGAGCAATTTCACATACTTTATACTTTTGGTGCTAAAAGATGTCTCATAAGTGGTCAAAGCTTCATTCCCTAAGTGAAAAAAGTCACCTAGTGTCTATATTTGGTATTGGGGAGAGGGGGGGGTGTGGGTGTCAAAAATGCCTTTTAGAATGCCAAAAAGGTAATTTGATGGGTTTTTTTCTTTGGGGAGGGGGAGGGAGTAATACATTTTTCTACATTGGAAACACATGAAGGAGTGTAAATCTCACCTATCCCCAGCATGGAAAGGTGGGGGTTTTGGAAACTTTCCTTCCTCAACATGAAAGTTTTCCCCCAACTTGGATTCTTCATTCCCAACATAGAAAATTCAATCCCCGAATGTGGAAACCACAAAAGCCAAAATTCATCACTTCATGTACTTCAACGTTAACCAACCACTTCAGCAAGCATGGTGGAGAGCTCAGTGTAGAAGGTTCATCTCCAGCATGGAAGGTGTGCCTTAATTACTATTTATAGTAAACAGAATGGCCATGGGGGAAAGCACTTACTATGTATGGTAACTCCCAAAATTTGGACACCCATCTCACCTAAATTTGACAACCATTTTCATAGCCAAATCATAGCCAATTTTCAGCTCCATTAATGGTTGAAAGATCCTATAAAACCCAACCTCAAGCACCATTTACAAGTTCAGCAATTTTCAGCAAATTTGAGCAAAGTTTCAAAAACTTTTTAAGAAAACATTATTCATAATTCCGCACTTGGGACATTCTCAGGTACTCAAGAGCTCTTGTAAGTTCCCATACTTGCATTCTCTTGAACCCAGCATGGAAGCATTGTGGATTTTGGGTGTCAACACTACACTTCTAGGATTCCCAAACCCTAGCATTGAGTAATTTGAGATCCAAATTTTTCACTTTTCTGATCCCCCAGTAGTGATCCAACTTGAAAATCTAAGGTTATAGTTGTGAAGAAAGGTTTGATAGCATCAAAAGTGGCTTAGCATCCTAATCGTGGAGCAAATCACATTAGCTTCAATGGGCTTTGAACTCTTTCATAAGTGAACCACCTTTCTGCTCATCTAGGCACCATTTGTACACATTTCTCTAACTTATTCTTTATTTTTTCTCAATAAAGTTTTAGGTTTTGAGTTTTATGTTCAATAATAAATTTATTTTCTGTGCATTATTTTGGTTTGTTTGTATTCTCACGTTTTGTATTTCATAATTCCCTAATTGATTTGATGGACCAGGTAGGGCATCTCAAATCCCATTTTCTTCATAAAGGCCCTTGGGATTCAAGGTTGGGGAATTGCTACATTGAGGGGAATTGCTGCATTGAGGATCCTTGGTTTTTCTAGCAACTGAGGTTTTTGGTTACAATAGCTATAGTGCATAAATGTCAAATATTGATCAAAATTTTTATTAAGGGTAAGGAAGGTTATCATTAGGTTATGCATTGGGCTTAAGGAGTGGTGCCAAAGGGACAGCAATGGTACAAAAACTCTTGACATAGCAAGACAAACTCACCAAATTTGGCACATTAAGGTCACATGGTAACTTATTGCTATAATGAGTTGCACCCTTGTCATGTTCCTGGGCTTCATCCTGCAAGCACAACTCCAAGAGGATAAGAAAGCCAAGCAATCAAAACATGTCATAACATTACAATGTATATAGGCTAAATGAAATGATAAAACTAAGCTACCTAGGTCATCAATGTTTCCAGTTTAAGGCTATGGTAGGCCATGGCACTAGTTTAAGCCACTGGCAAGCTATGATGACCTCAACAAGCCATAGAAAGATTTCCCTCTATCAGGCAAAGATGTCATGTAGCCTTGTTTGTTGTAGGTCATCAAAGTTGTCAACCACAGTCATTCGTTGCAACTTGTCAACAATGATAAACAACACTACAAGCAAACATGCTAGTGTTAGATATAACTAGGGCTATATGATGGCTTTAATATTGCATAATAGAGGTTTGATGTGGTCTTGAATAGGTTTAAGTTCTAGTGAGGAACTTGGTTTAATGCGTTTTCTCCTTATCATTGTGGTCTTAGATGGGAATTTTGACTAAAGAACCCTCCATGATGTTTTTGGTGTTAAGGTCAATGGTCATTGGACTACTACAGGGTGTTATGACTGTATAGTGCAATGGTTTCAAGGCTTAATGTTTGGGTACATAAGGTCAACTTGGTCAACATCATGAGAGGTGTTTACTAAGGCTTTAAGATCAATCAAACTTGCTTGCTTATTCTCTTGACTCATTCTTGCATGAAAACTTAAGCACATCAAGTGACACTTGTGTAACAAAATGATAAAAACTAATAAAACCAATAAAATAATGCTATCAATAATGCAAAATACTATGGTGATAATGCATAAATGAGACAAAATGTTACAACAAAGACCATACAAGTATCCAATTAATGTCAATAGAGTCTATGAGGTAATGTAAGGTGATGCAAGGTCAAATATGGTTACACTTTTGCTAGTTTAAGGCCTTGGTAGGCCATGTTGCTAGTTTAAGGCCTTAGCGGCCCATGGTTACATGGTGTTAAATAATAGTCAAAGATGGTCAAACATCACTAATTAACACTAATCGAAGGCTAAACATAGGTTAAATGTGATCAATAAAGGTCATAAGGGAGAAAATAAGGTGAATATGGTAAGACAAAGGTCAAATTATGCATCATGGGATCAAATAAAGGCCAAACCATGGTAAAAAACCATGTAAAATGATGTTAAATAAGGGTCATATAGGGTTATGTTTATATTAAATGACATCAATTGATGTAAAATCAAGTCAACCAAGGCCTAAGTAAGGCCAAGTAAAGGAAAACACAGTTAAATAAAGGTATATTTTGCCAATTTAATGCCTTAGCAAGCCATGTTGGGAAGTCTATTTCAATGGACAGGGTCAACGTAGGGCAAAGCTTAGTAAAATAAGATAATTCTAAGGTGAAATTTTAATGAAACAAGGTATTATTAAGTAAAACATTGTAAAAAATGAGATAAAATTGAGTAAAACAAGATGGAATATGGTAAGCTAAGTGACACCACGTGCAAACAGTCTTTAACCCATGTTTAATATGGTTTGATCCAAGGTCCATGTATTAAATTTCTTATTTTATAATTTAATCCAAGGTCCACGTATTAATTGCCGGAAGCTAAGACAGATATCAGCCTTCTTTACTATCTATATGGTGTTTGTCAATTCCTAAGGTTGATGGGATGTCATGTGATGTGAGCCTTTTATGAATTTATCCATGTTTCCGGATGATAACGAAATTTTTATTTACCTTTATTAACACCTTCCCATCCATTTTTAAAGCTCCATTTTACAGAAATTTCTCTTTTAACATAATTCAAGGAACGTAACTAGAATCCAAGGTGACACGTGATTTCCAAGTCAAATCTCTTTATGCTAATCATTTTGTTTTGCTTCTTACTTTATTTCATATGTAGCTCAAGGCCATGTGATGGAGATGGGTGCTACACGGAAAGGGATTACTGGTTGCCACATGGCTTGGGCCTCCCCACAGTGGGGCAGCTCTGTTTCGCACTGCTGCCCATGTTGCGGCTGCCCTTCATGCTCACCACGCACCAAATTCTTGATCTCAACTGCGTCAGTGCTCGCTGCCAGGGTTTGACTGGGCAGAGATGAAATGGAGCAGACGAACGTGCAGTAGCAGCACAAGGGCAGAGAATGATCAGCCGTAGTGCGGCACAGCCGACAACGGTGTTTCTGCAGATGGTGACGGGCTGTGGGTGCGTGGTCCATTGCAGGGCCTGCAGAGTGAGCGTAAGTGTTTCGTTGGCAATGATGGTGTAGAAGAAATGGCAAGTAGCAGATGATGGGGAGCCCCGAGACAAGGTGTTGGATTTGCAGTATCCACATTGAGCAGTGTGAATGAGAGGGGTACAGGAATGGAAGTGGATGGAAGGGAGCTCAGCGTGGACGTTTTTCTTTAGAGTTTTTTGAGTTTCCCCTTGTTTCCACGCTGGCCAGCGTGGATGGGGGCTCAACGTGGAGGAGGACCTCAGATGGCTTCTGGTGTCCCCCTATCTCCACGCTGGCCAGCATGGATGGAAGGGGCCTCAGCGCGGGGCCTTGGATGATTCTATCAATGTGGCGGTGAGGAAAGCAAGGAACTGCAGTGTGCCGGCCATGCAAAGGGGTTGGGATTGTGCACCGTAAGCATGCACTACTGCAGGCAGGTGAGTGATTGTGTTCACCAGTGGAGGCTAGAATGCTGTGTGATTGCAGCGGCCGTGTGGAGGGTTCCCTACTGTAGATGATGGTTTTGCTGGCAGGGCTAGGTTTTCTTTCGATGCAAGCAGGCATGGCAAGTAAGTGGAGAGTGAAGTGTAGGGGTATGCACAGAGGTGGGTGATTAGAAGGATGGCATGAGCAGTGGCTCAAGAGAGAGCACGAGCTCTTATTATTATTATTATTTTATATAACTATTGGGGGCTCTAGGCTCTCCACCGCATAGCCTTGGCTGTGCAAGTGGGTGGGGCAGCGTGGCAGGAGAAGCCATAGAGATGCAGCTGCCAAAGCATGGCATGGATAGTAGGGCCGCACCCCAAGGCTAACGCAGTGCTACAGGAAAGTGGTGGCAGTGGGTAAGCAGTGTGTAAGCAAGGCAAAACGATAGGTTAGCAATGTGAAAGCCTGGTAGTGTTCCCCTTTCCAAGGTGGGACTGCAAGCCACATGGCATTGAGCGTTTTTCTTGGATCAAGACACATAGTTCACGAAGTGTGGGGTTGTTGTTAAGGGGGCATCGTAATTAGAAAGCATGTTGACATAGCTTTGTGAAGACTCGTAGGTTGAGATAGAATTCCAGGGCCCTAAGATCCATACAAGGCTTTATTTGTTGCAAGGCTGGTAATTATCTATTTGCAACCATAAAATGGTTCTATAGTCTTTTCTTTTTTGTTGCCGCTCATCCAGGGATACTCTCTTCTTGTAGTGTGTTTATGCTGTGCAATTTGTTCTATAATTTATGCTTTCACAAGGATCGTTTCAAGATTTCTTTGCAAGTCTGGAATTCGCCTCCATAGCTAGTGGGATTGGAAAAAAAGGGGATTTTGTAATCCAACTCTGCCACCAGATACATGTATTCATCATGCCCAAACGTCACGACTATGTTTTTCAATCCTCCAGACTCTGTTGTACCGCAGGTTGGATAAGTTTGGGTTGTCTTTGAAATGCACCGAAGATTCACCTATACTAGGAATATTTCTGTCATGTTTTATGGGTGGCTTGTTGATTTATTGAGTATCTGTTTTGGGACTCTGTGGTTGCACTATAGTCAACGTGAAGATTAAGTTGCTCGCACTATTATGATTATTTGTAATGTTTCTCCGTTCCAATTCAATGGTCCCCAAAGATTATGAATAACGTTGGAATGTGCTCATAGTAAGAAGTTCGTAGTGAAATGCTTTTTCTAAATCAATGTAGGGCTTCTTTGCAATCATTTGTCTCTCACTTTCCAAAATTCTAGTTCTTTCTAGTGCTGCCATGGTTGCAGCATGATCCTCTCTCTCCTACTTCTTTCTTCTTCATGTCAACCATGTATAAGGCTATCCAAAGATTTGATTTTCCTATGCGGCCAACGCGGTATACCAAGTTCTCTGCATTTCCTTGTTAATTCTACCTTTAAACGACTTGAAGCTCCACCAATGGGCAGATGAAAGTAATTCGAAATGTCTTTCAATACAATCCCAGAAACGGGTTTTGGAATGAACTTTGTGAATTTGTTTATTTTCTATTTTGGATACTTTTGTTTTTTCAGTCGATTCATCGTTATTGATGGGTAACTCCTTGTTCGCATGTAAACAATTCTGCAAGAAAGATGGATGATGTTGTGTGCCATCATTTTCATTCTTGTTCTGCCTAAACATCAGACGAAACATACGAATGGATGCGTTCTATATCCAAGTTTTGAACATTCAACAACTTCTGAGCCCCATTTAGAAGTGCTCGGTCCTCACGAACACTGTTATCAACCTCAATGATCTTGGAGCCTGCTAGAAGCTACATAACTAGGCCAGACATCACAATAGGAGTGATGCCTAGCTCCATAACAATGCCATGGTTTGAAGCCAGAATTACCCGCATCAAGTAGAATGGATCTGCCCCAGTGGTAGAATGAATTCCATATAAAGGCAATTGACTGCATACCAAGAAGATGAAGCGCGATATCACTGTGTACAACATCTTCTCTCTGAAAGGTACTTTCCTGTCTGTCGTCCGAACTTCCAGCAATATAGACAGGAATGGCCGTACCAAATGCAAAACGCTCATCAAGGCATCTTCGAATTCATGTTTTAATCGAAAGCAGGCTTTCGATGATTTCAGTGGTGGCAAAAGCTGAAAACCCTGTGTGCCTCAAAACTGCATCAGAATAAACACAAATTTGGAATGGTTTTGGGTGTAATTAATTTTTTTGTTTTTCTTACTGACGACATAGCTCCCACTATGAGAATTGCGAATTGATTATCCTGGAAGGTAAGAAACCAACGAAGGAAGAGAATAGTTGTATGTTTGACTGAATGCCAAGATATGCTTGAGGTCCTCTGTAAGCTCTGGTACTGATGCCAGAGTAGGATTCCTATCCACGTTGAGAATGTGGGGGAAGTTGGTTTTCGGCGTAGTTGTTGGATTCAGGTTCATTGTTATCCCTCGTTTACTGGCTTATGTCGCTGGCTCTTTGTCTCATTGTGCCATACCATAAAGTGGGTATCCACTGCCTAACATTTTGGCATTTTGATGAATGGGAATTCGTGATTTAGCATTGGGGGATGCCATCACAAAATGTTGATGGAAAGAACAAAAGAACAAGGAAAGTCAAAATCCTTGCCCATTTGGAACTTTAATATAAGCTAAAAATCTGAGCTATGTTTAGGGAGTTGGGTTTCTTAAGCACCGACTGGAGCATAGTTTAAGTTTGTTGAAGTGGGAAGCATGAGTAGGTAGCAACTGAGTTATGGTGATGGGAATCAGCTTTTTGTTGCAGCAGCATGAGTAGAATAAGAACTCTAAAACACGACACATGCATGGATGAGTTAGGTTCACAGAAATTTGAGTAGTTAAAACGCCTCGAGGGGAATATGGACCTTTGGAGCTTGCAGGGTATCTATATAAGTCAAAGTACCTTGGGCATATGGGAATTGGAAATTTAGGAGTATTTGTCTATGCCTAGACGAAATCCCAAGCACAATTTCTGCCCAGGACTTATGAAAGGTAGGATTTCTTTTTATTGTGGATTCATGATTTCTAAGATTTTTTTGAGCTCTTTTCATCCATTGACATGTGATTCACACAAAGAAACGTTGTTAGCAGATAGACTCCAAAATTTTGATTCATTATTTTTTTTCTTTTGAAATCTGTCTTCGGAACGCTCGCTACTGGTGTTGGTCCACCGCAACGAGCAGCGGAACCCACGACAATTGCAGGAACCGTGAAACTTGATAATGGCAACGAGAAAATGCAGAAAAATTTCAGACATTTCTGCTTCCGTGAATCAAAGACGCCTGGTTATAAAGTCAAGTTTGGCCTATGCCTATCTTAAGGTCTACAAGTGAATGTAGGGTGGTAAAATAAGATAAAACAAAGAATCCTTGGATTTAGCCAAAAATATGTATTTTCGTAATGCCATTGTTGGGTATTTTTTGGCTATTCGCGCTATTCTGCTAGGTAACTAGATCCAACATAAGAAATTGTTTTGACTTGGTTGCAGTCATACTTATCGGAAACGGAAACGGCAAACGGCAAACAATATATTTAAAGCTTTAAATATAATGGCAACGAGAAAATATATTTAAAATGCAATACAATACAATGATTTTTATATATAAAAATTTACAATATTTTTATTTATTGGTATCTAAGAACAATTACCTATCAATAAACTCAGATAGAAGTTACGTGAATAATGTGCTGCTTATTGGCGTGTAAACCTTAAATTTTTTTCCCTCCAAGTTTGCAGTTTCAACCATTCAATTCGTTGCAGACCTGTATTTAATTCATGACAGACGTGCATTTAATTCACGATAGATGCAGTTGTTGAGAATAAAGCATCAGAAATGTGTTAAAAACATAACGAAACTTGTCAAAAACGTTTTTCGCCCACCAAGTGACGGTTACTGTTTATGCAAAACAGCATTTTGAAACGGAATCCCGTTTCCGCAACGAAAAACACAAAACTTTATGAATCCGTTGCATTTCTGGAACAGAGGTTGCAAGGTCTTGTGTTGCAACCTCGCCACAGAGCAATCAAATAAACGATCAAGGCTATTGCTTGCTTTGTTGCTTATTCCTAAATATAAATATTAAAAGATCATTTGGGGTATTACTGTTGGAACAAACACAAACATTTGCACATTTCATCCATCTTTACCGATCATGCCTCTAAGATAGTGGACAAGACCATAAACCGATCCCCGTGGATTTTAGTTGTCTCTATGTTCCTATGTTTTTCTATGTTTGACCTATTCATGTAAACATAAATGGTAAATGTTACAAAGACATATCTAGCAAGTAAAATATGACATTTGTAAATATTGCTACAAGGTAAATTGGCCACAATATTGGTATAAGGGCGAAAATAAGAGGTCATTATGTTCACTAATTTTAAGTCTTAGTAGGCCATAGCTTCACCAATTTTAAGCTCCTGTGAGGCCATAACATTGCCACCTTTAGGCCTTAATGGGCCATAGTCCATACATTGCCTAGCAAGTATGGGATGCTCTCAAAAGAGCATATAAGGCTAAAGCCAACATTGACACATGATACAATGCTATAAAAGTAAACAAATGATTGGCAAAAAAATGGATAAGACATTTACCATGAACTTGTCATTTGATCTTTGAGAGATCAAGGAATCTTTTTGGCATAATTATATGGTCATTGTTTCTCTCATCTGGCATGGTAAGTTGTAGGCATTTTCATTGTTGGTCTCGTGTCACAGAGTTGGCATTACTTGCATTGTTGTTGTTCACACTGATGTTGGCCCTAGTTTGAACGTTGAGGATTTCCTCTTGAAACTCCACCTCTGAACCTCAATCAATGTTGACATAGTTAACTAAGGGCATTGACACATTGTCCACATGGATTACAATCTCTCCACTCTTATATCACAAGTGAATCTTCTGATGTATTGAAGATGAAACTACACAAAGCTTAGCCAATCACGGCCTTCATAGGATCAAGTTGAAACCTAGTGTCTCTTCAAGCACTAAGAAGTTGGCGGATGTGGGAAATTGTTCATCGGCAACAAAATCCAAGGTGATGGAACCTTGCATTATTACTCGTCAGCCATTAAATGACTTAAGTGTTGAGGTAGTGTTCACTTGGATGTTCTCGATTAGGCCTGGTTTGTCAACAATAGAGTATGGTACCACGTTCGTGGCTACACCATCATCAACATGGACATGGTGAACCTAGTACCTAGCAACACGTATAGTGATAAGGAGAGGAGTAGATAGTACTTCCCTATTTATGGAGTCAAACTTCACTTCGCTGTCATGGAAGTTGAGCATAGGTTGATGCCCATTTTTCTTAAGTGAAGCTTGCTCAATGATAAAGTGAATCAACTCTCTATTGGCAAGCATGTCTCTACTCATAGGGATAGAGGTCAACACTTGAGCTAGTGCATCCCTATGCATAGGAGAGGTCATGAATAAGTCATACAAGTTCAATGTTATGTTCTTTTGCTTAAGGGATCATTTGGCTTTGTCCATTGCCATGAGGAAATTCTTTCCCTTGGTTTGTAATGTTTCAACCTTAATGATCCTAACCTCCTCCATCCTTCCTAGATTTGTGGTTTGTTTTGCAATGTATATGCCTTGGGCCCCTTGTCCATGTGATGTAATTGGTCTTGGTGTAGCTTGTTCCTAAGACTTTCATTGTTGACCACCTTCAATGGGCTTTGTTGTTGGTTTGGTGATAGGTTGCTTTCATTGTAGTGGGGGTGATGATTTCTTGCTAACCTCTGAGTTGTGGGCCACCATAAGTGGGCTTTGTTCATGAGTTGTTGTGGTCTTACTTGTTGAAGGTGAAGGAGCTCGAATAACAAATAGTTCCTTGGGCTTTGGAAGATTAGCAACTCACTAATTAAGTTGTGATGTTGAAGCCACTGAAGGGGGAACACATATGATGAAAGGTTCCTTAGAGGCCAAAGGAGGCAATATCCATATGACAAATGGCTCTCTCGGCTTTGGGCTTTAAGATAGTGGTGGTGCTCTATTGACAAATGGTTTCTTAGAAGGATTAGACTGATTGGCTTCTGTGAATGAGGCCATAGCATAGGAGGTGTTGTTAGTACTTGGTGAGCTAGGCTTATTCACTACCAACTCTCTATGGTTTATCATCTTCTCAAGGTTATCCTTTAATGCTAGGCAAAAATCGATGTCATGACTAGCCATTTGATGATAATGGCAGTACCTATCCAGCCTGAAATACCTTAGTAGCTTAGGATCATCTATGGTAGCTATTGTTAGATCTCTAGCTATGTCACAAAGATGTTCATACCTCTTATGAGCCTCTTCAAATAGTTGCTTATGTTGTATGTGGTTTTCTTTAAGCAACTATTATAGAAGCTCAGAGGGCTTCATAGGCAACCTAGTGTACTAAGACCTATCCTTCCATCCAAAGTTTGCTCTTGGTTGATTTGGGGTATAGGATGTGGATGGTTGTGATGAGTTAGGGGATGTGTTGTGTGATGGTAATTCCCTCCTCTCTACTTATTTTGGCTCTTTTGCTATTATGGCCACAGTTGTATGTTCATTCTTGGATTTATCCTTATCCCTTCTTGCATGTTGATTTTTATAGGCTACGTAGGTCTGGTTATTGCTTACCTCAACTACATCCTCATTGTTCTTGATTTATGAGAAGGCTTGGCTTGGTAACTAGGCTCTAGATAGTACAACTTTGACTTGATAAAGTCATTTATTGCTTCCTTATAAATAGCCAATAAGAGGCTCTAGGATCTCATTAAGTGTTGAGTTCCACCTTTGAACAAACCTTTTCACCAATTCAAGTGGCCCCTACCTCACCTTCATCAATTGGTCCAATGTGGCATTCGACTTTAAGTTGTATCTGAAGTAGTTGAAAAATTGGTTAATCAAGTTTTCAAGGAAAGAGATAGAACCTCTAGGCAAAGTTCAATATCAATCTAGAGCCTTATCCTTGAGAGACATGGAAAAAATTCTCAATACTATATGAGGCCAAGCTTGCAAGAAGAGGCACTCTGACTAGAAGGTTACTAGATGTGTGTTGGAATTCCCTTCACCATTTTATTTGGTGAGGTTTGGAATAGGAAAGCCTATGGGCAAGGTTATTTGAGGCACCGTAGGGCTTATAGGGTTATCATTTTAGAAATCTAGAATGTTGACAATCTATATTGTATTGTCCTTGAGTTTTTGTTAAGGTCTTGGATCATTAGGAAAGCTTGATCCAAGCCTTGGGGCATCCCCATGGGCTATGGTATTTATGTTGACAGTTGAGGAAGATGTTGTGAGAGTTGTGGTTGAGAATCTTGTGGCCTAGTGATAGAAAATGGTATCAAAGGAAGAGGCTAGGTTATGGTGGTCATAGGTGGGCTAAACAAGGAAAAAGATGTTTGTGCCAAAACCTAAGGCACAAAGGGGACAAATGGAATATGAGATGCTTATGTTGTTGGGGTCCCAGTAAGGGTCTCGCTAGCATGGCAAAGGGAGATAATGATGTAGAAAACATCATGGTTGGGTGAACGAAGTTAGATTATGTGGCAAATAATACCTATGAGATTAAGGAAGTGGATTGGAACACAAGTTGTAGCTTATGCATGGCGATGATGGGTGTGGACCCAAATATGGTAGGATGGATAAGAGGGGAGTTAGGCCAAGGGATCTATTCCATCGATGAAGTAGGAAATATGGAGTTGGATGTAGCTGTCTAGGAAGCCAAAGATTGAAAAAGACTTTCAATGAAGGTTTTCGGCTCTTTTTCAGCCTCAAACTCATCCTCCTCTTCTAGCCAATCCTTTGAATTAATTTCCTTACTAAACTCATCAACCTCTATGAGTTATGTGAGCATTTGCACATAGAAGTTGATGAGGGTGATTTGGTCATAAGAATATGGGACATATTCTTTCCCATCCTAGTGTATAATTTTGAATTGATGCTTAGCGTTAAATTCAAAGCATGATATCAATAGATTGGCTTGTGTCTTGGCACAAAGGAAGTTATAAAATTCATTATTAATAATTGTGAAATCCAAGTTTTTGATGCCTCTTTGCCTAAGAGATTACCTTCATTCTATGATCGTAGGATCTTTTGAGTCATAGATATGAACCACATCTTGGTTGGGTACTATGTCTGTGAAGTTGAGAGGTAGTATGATTGATTGGTTGAAAGACATAGTTATGATACTAAAAATGGCTTGAAAAGTTTATAAAAGGTGAAAAAAGTGCAAATTCTAGAAAGTGAAATTTAAAGATGGCTAAAAGAGCCAAAAAATGGCTGAAAATGGATCACTTACTATAAATAATAAGTTGGTTATCAAAGGGAGTATACCCCCTTACTAATGATGGTAAACGGTGGTATCAACCCCACCCACACTAGGCTTCCTAGTTGCATGAAAGATCAAAAAATGATAAAAATGGCCAAAACAAGTCACTTATTATAAATGATAATGGGTAAGGGGGGTATACTCCTTTATCAAAAACAGAAAGATGGAAAGGCTATGGCAAACTTCACCCACACTAGCTTCCTAGTTACCTTCTATGCTAGGTGTGGTATGGGCAAAGAAGGGGGTGACATGGGGGGATCTCACACCTTTCTATTCCAATGTTGATGAAAGGGGGAAAAGTTTTGGTAAGTATTGTTTTAGTTGAAAAACTAAAGTGGAAACTTTGATTTTTACGAAGGTGACGTTTTTTTTTACTTCTTATGAGAAGTAGCAACATTAACCTTGCTAGATAAAAATTACAATAGGAGGAGGAGGGTTTGGATGGCTTAGGCATATAACACCCTTCCTAGTTGAGGGTGGTAACATCTTTCCTAGCTAAGGAGGATAACATCCATCCATCCATGCTTTAATAATTTCTAACAATTTTTCCAAAATCCAAACACCCACATTGTGGGCAGGGAGGGGAGGTGGTAGAGGTGGTGAGGGTGGGGTATGATACCCATGTTGGCTTTCTAAATTTCTAGAAATTGCTGTGAATTTTCTCAAGGCCTAAGCACCCACACTACAGGTTTTGTAGTAGAAAAATGGGTAGAAAAATGGTAGATTATTTTAGGAGAAGAACCTGGATGAAGGTCTTCTAGTGTCATAAAATTGTAGCGATTGAAAATTTCAGTTACTAGAAAATCAAAGATCTCAACACAACAACTTTAATCCTAAATTCCTAGGGCCTCAAAAAAATGGAATTTAGGGTACCCTAGATAGTCTAGTAGATCACCTAGGGACTTAGAGGGGGATAAACAAGATTGAAAAAATAAAAATGTAAAGATTACAAATCTGGAAAAGTTGAAAGTAAATGCAAATTGCACACAAAATCAAAAACCTTAAAATTTATTAAAAAGAATAAAGAATGAGTTTAAGGAATGTGTACAAGAATGTGACATGGATAGCAAGGGGGTTCACTTTGGTGGGGAGCTTGAAATCCATTGTTTCATGATCTAGATGCTCTACAACTCCCAATGCTTTCAAACCTTTGCTACTCCTTGCGCCAAATTAGCAATGTTAAGTGTTACATGGTGGTGTAACAATGGCTATGGGAGGTAATAATTACTATTGAGGAGATCAATTACTCAAAAAGTGGATTTCACATTGGGAATTCAAGATGCTTTGTGTGTGTTTAAAGCTCTTGAATGCAAAAAATTCTTGCCAAAAATGCCAAAGTATGTGAGTGTTAAGGAGGTCCAACCTTGAAATGGTGTTGGGTTTTATTCTTAATTTTTGCTGAAAATTTGGCTATGTTTCAAGTTGGGTAGGTGCTAAAATATGGGGGGGTTACCATATATAGTAAGTGCCAAACCCCCATGGCCATTCTATTTACTATAAATAATAATGGAATGATGGCTTCCATACTGAGAGCAAATCTTCCACATTGGGTGGCTAGCTTCCATGTTGAAAGTAGATCTTCCATGTTGGGGGGATGGCTTCTAGGTTGAGAATAGATCTTCCATGTTGAGGGGATGGCTTCCACCCTAAGATTAGATCTTCCACACTATGGGGATGGCTTCCACAGTAGGGGGGATGCTTCCATGCTGGGAGGATGGCTTCCATGTTGGGGTAGGCTTTCATGGTAGGGGAAAGGTTTTCATGCTAAGGGGAAAAGCTTTCATGCTAGGGGAGGGGGTGATCTTCCATGCTAGATGTGGATGAGATCTACCCCCATGCATTAGATCTGAAGGTAGGTGAGCTTTTCCCCTCATGCATCCTAGCTAAAGGTAGAGCATCCTAGTTGGGGGTAGGTGAGCTTTCCTCCCATGCATCCTAGTTGGAGGTAAGTGAGCTTTCCCCACATGCATCCTAGTTAGAGATAGGTGAGCTCTTTTCCCATGCATCCTAGCTAGGGGGTAGGTTCCTTTAGCATAGAAAATTCTATACCCCCCATAAAACCCATCAAAATGCCAATTTTGTCATGCCAAAAGCCATTTTAACACTCCCAAGCTTGAATATTGATATTACATGATTTTTTTCACTTGGTGGATGAGGCTTTGACCACATATGAGGCATTTTTTAGCCCCAAAAGTGTAAAGTATGTGAGATTGCACCTCATGGGTTACAGTCCTCACATTTATAATGAAGTTTTATCTCAGGTTTCATAGAATGTGGTTAAAAGGGTTACAACATGCAAATTTAGTGGTTTTTTAGGAGTTCTATCCCTTGTTTTGATCATGTGCCTTCCCTAAGCTATTGTCATAGAAGAAGGTGATTGGCATTGCCCAAGCATGGACCATGATGAAGGTCCTAGGAGAAGGTGATTTGTTTGACTAGGCTACTCACTTGGTCACTAGATTGCATGAGGAAATCCTTAAACTCCATGCGGATCTCTTCATAATGAGCCACATGCAATACGCATTTTTTACAATGTACTTGAGGAGATTCGTAGAGTTCTTAGTGGTGAGGAGGGATAGACAATGGATGTTCTAGGACTCATCCTAAGTCTCTCAACCTTGGATAAAGCACATGTATGCAACCATGCAAGCCTAGAACCCACCAAGGGATGTTGGGGAATCACTATCTGTAACCACTAAGTGAGTTAGTGGTAGGTGGTGTGTTTCCCCCAGTAGCATAGGGGTTGAACCTCATGTTAACTATGCTAAAATTGAGAGGACTAGGGAGCTATGCATTGAAGTTGATGGGGCAACTAAAGCCAAGCTGAAATAACCCATGGAGGAGCAACAGAGCAACCTTCTAAGAGAAGGTTCACATTGAAGCTTGGCAAGACTCATCATGTGGTCACTAGTATGTTGTTAACTCTTGGATATGTTTTGGATTTTTCTATGTTTTTAGTTTTCAAGGTTTTAAGGTTATTTTGTTAAGTTGTCCTAATGATTTTGGTTTACTGTCCTTGCAAACAAGTGGCAAGACCTAGCGGTTGAAGCTGTGACAGTTTAGGAGTAGAGGTGTATTGACGAGGCAATCCTACAATGCCATGAGGCTAAAGGATTGGCCAATGTTGAGTTAGATGACTTAGACATCCTATTTGGTGACCCACTACTAGGAGAATTGGTTATCATCCTAGACAAGGAGAAGAATCCAAGTATGCATATACATTAGTGCTATTCATTATAGTTTATGGTTTTATGTTTAGTTTTTCATTTTAATAGTTTGATGATTGCTATCCTTGTTATAGTTCCTAAGACATAGGTAGAGGCCTCTACCCCTACATTTTGCATGAAACCATGAGTAGAGGTTCTAGACAAGATGGAGTTCATAGGTAGAGTGGCCAAGGACATCATTGATCGATTACAACAAGTTGCTCCCAAGATTGGTAAGAACTTTGTTTTATTTTACCTTATTTTTTTTATTCTTAATTTTTAGAGGTATATTTGGTTATAGGTTTTTGCTTATGTTATGGCTATTCATTTTGCATATTGTGCTTAGAGTTATATTTCTCTATTATATTACTTATAGTGCCTATAGTTTTATGGGAGCCTAGCCATGACATGGAGATTGAATGCTTGCCAAAACTCCCTATTGAGGTTGAGAATGTACCACAAAAGTTCCACTGATCTTGTAGTTTCATGTGCAAAAACTTCATGGAAATTCCAAACATTCAATGAATCCCTGTGGGAGCAAGCTGTGGCCTTGAAGGAGAAGAACAAGTAGCAAGCCCAGATGATTATTGATCTTTAGGTTCGTAAGGCTTTTGTGGAAGTCTAGGTGGCTAATACAAAAAAATTATCAACCAAGGACATCATGTGAACCCACTATTGGAACACCATCCATGACAAGGTTTCCCTTCCCAAGGAGATGGTGGAGCAATAGTTATAGATGAACCTCATCTCTTTCAAATCCAAGGATTGGAAAAATTATTGTGCCTAGGTCCTAGAGTAGGGTTGGGCATAAAAAGACCACAAAAGAAAGTACAAGGTTGATTGCGAGGCATATCTAAAGTGGCTTAAGAAAGAGACTACTGAATGGCATAATATGGAGCTATTCATAAAGGGGATTCAAGAAAGAAGTACCTACAAACTCTTTGAAGGCATTCTCATGGTAGCTAAATCTCCTACTCCTCAAGCTTCTATAGCTATGGGTGAGGTTTCTAGAGCCACAATGTCATAAGAGTCATCCACATGGACAGTTGTCGATGTAAGCAACATTCTCACAAAGGACTAAATCCTCCATTGCTTGGTAGTTAGTCTTCAATATCTTTCCCTAGAATTCATCGAGTGAGATTCTCTACAAGTTTGACAGTTTCTTATTATTTAGTTTAATGTTATTTTGGTTTTGCTTAAGCTATTAGCTTATTTTTGTTATGCATTGATTACTAATTGGCTTTGTGTTATTATTTTATAGGTACCAAGTGATATTGGTGGCCCCAATGATGAGGGTGAAGATGACCCATAAATTCCTCCTCCAAATGCTCCTTAGCATCACTAGTTATCCACTTTTAGTTTTTTCTTGTTGATGGCTAGTGTTAGTTAGGGTTTTGGTTATGGATCGTTTATGTTTTATATCTATTGTTTAAACATTTTGCCACATAGTGTGGCTATTTCTACCTATGTTGTAAACATTTTAAATTTAAGTTTAAGTTTCATTTTTGGCTACATCATTTTAGTGTTATGGTTTTATTATGGCTCTATGATTTTATGGTTTTAATGTTATAAATGTTGTTCATGGATTCATTGGCTATCTTGGTTATAAAAATATAAAATATTGAAATTTCTAGGTAATAAGGCTATAGACTAATAAGGTAAAAGGCTACTTGCCAGTTTTAGGCCATGGTGGGTCCTACGTTTTGCTAGTTTTAGGCCATGGCAGGCCCATGTCATTTGCAAAAGGAAACATATTTTTTATCTTTTATGTTTAAAAAATTTTATGAGGTTTTTGTATTTATATCATGAAAAAAGAGAAAGAAAAGGATTTAGATAAATAGAAATGCAAACAAAGGTAAACTCTTAGGCTATATGCAAAAGAAAGTTTAAAATAAAGCAAATAAACTATCACAAATAGATAAAATGTAACCTAGGCTAATAGGTTATGAGTACATATGGTCACATGACTACGAGTTCATAGAGTAAGAGGAGGATCAAAGGCATACATCACTTGTACATATGTTTTCTAGTCTTTGAGAGATAAGAAAATATGTACCCTATTTTGCACAAGTTTATATTTCCCATTCCCTTCACTGATAATGTTAAACAAGAGCTCTCCTCATAGTGTATCCCTTGGTCCATCATTGTTATTCTTTGCCTTCTCCATCCCATCGAATTACTTAACTTTGTGACTAGGAGTTTCTTCTTAAAACTTCGCTTTAAACCCTTGCTCTACATCTACATTGTTAATTGCTAGGGGAACCACACTATCAACATGAATGATAATTTTACCTCCCTCATCAAGCAGGTGAATTTCTTGGTGTATGGATAAAGACACAGCTCATTGTTGGCACATTTGTCCATTACATGGAGCAATTGGAATATTTTGTTCAAAATATTAGCACAATCCCTAGTTGTAAATTTGCAGTTTAGTATTGTGAGTAATGGGTATTCTTGGAGAAGCAAGCCTAGTAAATAATCTTGATGCTAAAGCCTTCTTGGAAAGTAAATTAAAATGCCAAGATATTTTCTTGAGTGAAGGTTGGAATAAAAAAAGAGATGATTATTTACCACAAGAAAGCATACTCCCTGATTAATATTGGCAAAATAGACAACACCGTGGGTAATGGATTGTCAAAAATCGGCTAAGAGTTGGAAACAAGTGAAGGACCTAACGGACTACCAACTGGTTTTGAATTTGTGGATTTAAAATTATCAAAAGATGTAAAGGTTTCTGTATTGCAGAAAATCCAAATTCACGTATGACCAAAGGCCCATTGTTAACGCTGCCGGAGAAACAACGAAATTAGAAAAAAAAAGCAGAACTGAATGCCGTGGTTTTGGGGTAATTCCTTTGGCTTGCCATTCTGGACTGTGTCCACGCACCATCCGGATCTATGTTGCCGACTCGCCAGACACTGAACCTAAGTTCGTGGAGCGTGTGGGAGGCCCTTCTTTCACCGATGAGCCAGTTTAAAAGGGGTTTCAGGCAGTAATCGCATGGAGAAATTTGGACAGAACTGAGGCCAATGTAGGGCAGAACGCAGGGATGTTATTTTTGAAAAAAAAAATCGAAACCCTCTCCACACAATATACGGAGAAAGAATTCACATTTTTTTGGGGCCCGATTTTATTTTTGTTGCAGGCCGTAGTGGTTTTAGTTGTGCGAGCAGCAACAGTTCTGAAGGTTCCTGCGGTTTCAGAGGATGTAGATCACAATACATTTGCCCCTGGTTCTGTGATCAATGACAATGGCAGTGACGATTCAAGAAAAAATTCAAAAAATGCAGGAAGCCCTAAGCCAATTTGGGGCAAAACAGAAATCCCAGATGCAGCGGTAGGGCCTTCTCCCACAATGGCAGTTGGCTACGATTTTGCAGTGGCAGTTGGCTACGATTTTGCAGTGGCGGTTCAAACATACAATTTGGGTGATACAACACTTTGGATCTTGGGTAGAACATGTGTCAGTTTTTACAGGTTTTGTGCAGAGAAAGGAGAAAACGAACCAGCCGATTATGCCTGTTGTTTTGGAACCATTGCCGATTATCCACGCGATTTACCAGGGAAGATAAAGAAGAATTATTTTAACCCATTCATTAACTCTGCCACTTTCACCAAGATATATGTAAAATTATTTCATTACTACCACTCGTATATAACTTTACAAAAGCATCGGGTGACTAAAATATCTTACAAATTAATCTACATATATACATATATATAGATATAACAACCATTAATAAAGTACATATAGTGTGAAGCCCTGTTTTAGAAAACTTGCCTTTAATTATCCCAAGTCATAGAATATTATTTTAAAAACATTATTTTATATATAAATTACTACCCACAAAAATATTTACAATATTTATGTTAAAATATTTATTTATCACATTACATTTAATATAAAAATTAATGCTACATAAATTTCTCCTAATTCTATGTATAACTTCCTAACTCCCTAACTACATAACTTCCTCCTAACTTGTTGGGCAAGTAACCTTCTAATTGGTTGGCCAAGTTACTTGGGAGAGAAGTTAGGTGAGATATTTTCTAAATATGTAACTTCCCTACCTACCTTTGAACCCTATAAAAAGGCTTCAAGGGTCAAGGAGAAAAGGGGGGGATAGGAGGAGCTCAAAATTTGGAATCTCAATTCTAAGGGGGGAATTTTGAAGGATAATTTGGAGAAGAGACTTTTGGGAGGTCTCATACTTCACACTTTAAAGGCTACTAGTTAACACTTAGGCTCTCAGCTAAAGACACCTTGGGGTCTTGAGAAGAGCATTTGTAAAGAAGATTTGTAAAGA
>MNCI01027685.1:63104-130438 GCA_015680685.1 Gnetum montanum
CCGCAACAGCACACACACATACTCACATTAACTACTGAGTTTATTTGGAGGTATCTGGGCCTTGGTGTTGCCAGAGACCAGTAGGCACCTAAATCCTGTTCGAGGACACTCGTTGGCGATCGCGTCCCAAATGGTAGCCAACACTCATAATTAAGCCATCCAAGGCCTTCCTAAGATAAGGTTAAATCCTAGTTTTTCCTCTACCATCAAGAAATGAGTAGGTGTGGGAAATTACTTCCCTACCACAAAGTCCAAAGAGATAAACCCCTTGATAGCCACCCATAATTGATTAAAGGATTCAAGAGCTAATGTTGATGTGTGTTATATATGTTTCATTAGGCCTAAACATTCAACTATGATATAAGGGATGACATTTGTTGCAACCTTGTCATCTATGTGCACTCTATGCACTTTATATTGTCCTACCTGAATCGTTATGAAAAAAGGAGCCTTGGTCACTTCACTACTTTGGGGGCTAGTTTTGATTTTGCTATCACAAAACACTAATAATGTTGACTTTTTCTCCCTAGGTGAAGTTGGCATCATCACCACATGGATGGATTCTTTGTTAGCAGAAATGTCCTCACTAATAGGGATGGAATTAAACATCTTAAATAGTGCTTCATAGTGCATAGCAAAAGTCCTAACTAGGTCATATAAGTTAAGGGTTGTATTTTTCTATTTCAATGATTGCTTGACCTATTCCATCGCATTTAGGAGATCTTTCTTATTGGTTGTAGGCTTGTCACCCCTCTTATTCTTGACTTCCTCCATGCATGTCAAAATGCAAAATTCACATTTTGGCTATTATTGCAACTTCTCCTATTTTTCTTTTTCTTAGGTTTTAGGATCCTCCCATCATTTGCTTGTTGAAGTAGCCTAGGTCAAAGAGGTCATGGCTATAGAAGATATGAGGATGGGCTTTAGGTGGGCCCACTTCCTTTCATGCCTTAGCTTGCTTATCACTCCTATTGTTGGGATTTTATGTAGGCATGTTCCTTTATTAGTTTAGGCCTTTTGGTTGTCACTAGTTATTTGGGAGGAAGAGGTTGTTGCATTAGCCACCAGAAGGAGGTCATTGATTGATTATGTGGATGGACTTAGTTGAAATGGGCTAGGGCACTTTAATTACGAAGGACTCTTTGAGGGGCATTAGAGATGATACCCTTACATTAAAGAGGGGCCTTGAGCTAGTGGAAGCTAAAGGACCCCTTTCATTATGAGGAGGTACTAGAGTCATGAATGGTTTTCTCACAAGCCTTAGGTCATGGTTAACATTGAATGCCACTATGGTATGTGGGCTATTATTGACATTCAATAGATCTTTGTATACATGCATCGATTGGTTTTGAGGTCAAACTAGGTTGGATGCATCAAGTACCAGCTCACCTCTATCTATCATTTTTTGTAGGTCATCTTTCAACATAAGTTAAAAATTAGTGTCATAACCTCACAATTGATGATAGTGGCAAAAACAATCAAGCTTAAAATGCTTAGGAACCTAAGTATCATCTTTGGTTACTCAAGTAGGATCTTTGGCTATCTCACATAGCGTCTCATGCCTCTTTCAAGCATTTTTAGTCATCTATCTGTATTATATCTACCCACGCTTCAATCGTTGGTCTAGGAGTTTGAATGCTTTCAAAGGTAGCTGAAACATCATAAAATTTCAGGACCCTCATGCTTCAACAGAGTCTTGGAATTTGGGCAAGGATTTCCACAAGTGTAGCATCATGATGGGTCGATAGAACGGTGCAGGCACCAAGGATAGATTGTACAATCTAGCAAGTTTTCTATCTCCAGGGCCAACAGGCCTACTGGACTCTCCAACCTGCCCAACTAGACAATTGACCTAGCTGGCAGTCTATCCAAGGACCATGCTAGGAGTTGTCGAAAGTGTTCAGGATGAGCAAAATAGTTCGGCAAGTTTTCTAGCATAGAAATATTCTATGCTACGCTATGCTACATAGCATAGCAAGCCTCAAAGAGATCAATCAAGCATCCAAGATGTAAGTTGATGACAAGTTGGTCTTCCAAAGAATTTTCCCATGTTGCAACCGTCAAGCAAACTTGCTCCACCAACACAAGGTGCTACACTATGCTACACTATGCAACGTAAAGCGCACAAAGGCCCCCCTTTTGCCAAGTGACTCCAACAAGAAGACTGCACTTGGCAATACTTCGGCCTCCAAAACTGGTTGTCCCACTTAGCCCTTAGGCCTAAAGCAAGGTCTCTTGGGAGAAAATGGTAGATTGAATAAGAAATCATGATACACTGGTTGCTACACTTTGCTATGCTACATAGTGTAGCACAGCGTAGCAATGATGCAAAAATGACAGAAATGTTCCAAAGATGAATTCAACAAGTCCAAAGGCTTTTCGGCATGGAGGAAAAAGGTTGCAGTTGTTTGCTTGACCAAGCCTCAAACAAATGCTCTCGACTCCTACGTAAGTTTTTTGTCAAGACCGGTGGCTACGCTATGCTACGCTACGTAGGATAGCATAGCATAGCGAGTAGTTACTTACGCTATGCCAATGTGATGAAGAGCATGGGTAGTGCAACACTGACATGGAGGCATCAAGACATCTTTGGTTAGCTCTATAACTTTTTGGCAATGATTATTCTCGCCCTAATATCTCTTTGGTGGACAAAATCAGCAAGTTTGCTTCGTTTTGCATACCCCTGGTCAATCCCCAAAAATTTTTCCTACTCTTGACCCTACTTGAAAGAGTAGGGAAGACGTAGTCCTGGAGAATAGGCTCCTTTTTGCTTGCATTTTTGGCACACTGGATTTTGGCACATGCAGTTTTAGTAGTATGGTTATAGCATAACAAAGCTCACCTCCAACATCGCACACCTACATAGTACAGTCATGTTTGCACCTTGTGGGGCCTAGGACACATGGCATCCAGAACACATTTTTCTCCTGCTCCTAGCCCTATAAATACCTCGGCAAACAATGCTTGAAGGGTTGGCTTGGGTGGTGATTGGCTTTTAAGTTGGCTTTTGGAGGGCATAGTCTGCAATTTTTAGCACTTTGGTTGGCTTTGAGTTTGATGGTTGGCTCTACAGTTTAGAGATCTACGATCATATTGCTCTATGTAAGTTGTGCCTCTTCCGTGTTGTGTGTTCTGTTGTACACCTTTCAGTAAAGCAAAGGATCAAACCCGCAACCTTGGGGCGGTGCACTTTCTCACCCAAGTCTATTTTGCTATTTGCATACTATCATCGTTGTTTTGCACTATTTTCACCGCTTTACATTTATTAATCATCAATTTACTTTGCATGCCTCGCTTCCGAAACAAACATTTACGAAAGGTTAAGATACAATGATTAAGTTCATGTCTGATCGACTAGACTATTCAGGGCACCCCGCTTCCTTTTCTCTCTAGCATGGCCCTTGCATGGATTCGGGGTTAAACTATTCGCCTGGCAACCTCTTGGTGTTTCAGCCACTGACATTTTTGGTCACAACAGTTTTTGGTGCTAGAAGGAGGGCCTTTTCTTTGCCCTTTCTATGTCCTTTAGGTAGTCTTGCACGCTATCTGTATCCCATCACCCACTAGTGTAAACGTGACACCCTCATGGTTGTTTATGCATCGTGTGGTGTAGACTAGTCGCGACGATGGTTCCTTTGGAACCCGATAGGATGAAAAGCCTCCGATCACCTATTGATTTCTGTGTTTCTTATATATGACTTCCATTTAATCATGCAAAATTGATTCCCCCAACAACCGTAGTTCCCACCTCAAACCTTGAGGTTCCTTTCTTGACTCAAAGCATCATAGGTGCCTAGCGGCCACCTAGCCCAGTGTTGGCACCACACCAGTCTCTTAGGATCCAACATCTATCACCTGAGTTATTCATGCAAGATGCAGAGCATTATGACTTCCTTTGAGCAAAGATCCAAGAAAATTTAACCTTGGATTGCCAAGAACTCGAAGACAAATGTAACTTTGAGTTCCTTCATCAGAACAGGAGGGAATTTATCCCCACTCCTGATATCATTATCCCATTGACCGAATCATATCAATGGGTCCTAAACCAACTCATACAAATGAGTAGCTCTAGGGAACAACGGGATACAACATCCTATTACGATGAAGTGTTCTAGGATAGAAAAGAAGACATGGACTCCCAATCCGAGGGTGGTGGCTAGACTTACCCTGCAACTATCCTTCCCACTGCAGTCTTCCAGTCAAACCTACTTTTTGCGTCTGCCCCTTTTATTATTACCACACTCCGCCGCAACCTACACTTTCATTAGCCGTGGGCAACCATCCCGTACCCTCAACGTACCAACACGCTGCCCCTTCAGTTTCATTCCCAGGCACTCTCCCTCCTCACTCTGTCTTATCATCGTACCAAACACTGATCACAGCTACGTTTTCGTACATGCACACTGTGCCTACCTCACAGCTGCATGGGGTTCCTGCCCCCATTCCATCGTCCACGCCTATCCTACCATTAGTGGCAACCCTGCCCCCAACCACATGGTGGGCCTCAACCACTTCTCTCCCTTTTTTGCAATCCTCCCAGATGTCACACTACGTTTACCACCAAGCATACCAAGTCCTGCAAATGGTACAACCAAGTGCAAGACTGTGGTCCACCCCATCAATCACAAAAGTGACTAACCCTACAACACCGCTAGTAGTCATCGCTTCGACAGCACCATCCACTGGGTGGTGGACCGCACAGTCAACACCCTTTGCAAGAGCAGCCCCAACGGTATCCCCTATGAGCCAGGCTGCTGCCCTTACAATGCCACCAATGATGGTCACCCTTGCAACCCCAGAATTTTCTACATCATCCCCAGGTCTGGACCAAGCATTCCAACTTATCCAGACCCTCACTGAAGAGATTAAATGTCTCAAAGTCGCCAGTTCCAACATAGTGTAGGTCATGGATTTCTACCATGATGACCTCATTAGCTCGACCGTTCCCATGCTCACATTACCCCTGGGATGCCACTCCCCCAATTCACAAAATACAATAAGAAGGGCAATCCTAATGCACATCTAGTCACATTTAGATATGAATCTTTTTTGTTGCAGCAGTGGCCACACACTATTATCTATGTCTTTGCTATGTCTCTGATGGGCAAAGCTTTAGACTGGTACCATGCACTCCCACGCACCTCCATGTCAACCCTAGAGGAGCTGTTGACTTAGTTTGTGACCTACTTCAAGTATAACCTAAAGTCAAAAGTCACACTAGATCAGTTGATGAGCATTAAGCAAGACCCGTTGGAGTCGGTGCAAAAGTTTATACAGCGGTGGAGCGCTACCCTGAATGAGATTCGTGAGCCTATCGTGGAGGCCCATCTATTGGCTATCTTCAAGGGGGTAGTAAATGACTTTATTAAGTCAAAACTATACTACCTAGCCCCACGCTCTCTTAGTCAAGCTTTTGCCTAGACAAAGAGCATCCAAGACGCGACCAAAGCTAGTAAAGACCTGGCCTATGTTGCGTACAAAAATGCATATGTCAAAAAGGACAAAGAGAAGGGCAAGGCTACGATAGCCACAGTGGCTACCGTTGCAAACGAGGCCAAATCCAACAACAACAATAACAAAAAGGTAGCCACAACGTTGACTAACCCCACGCCTAACTAAAATAATGCTACTCAACCCTCAACGCTAACACCNCAGATGTTAGAGGAGGTGACCAAATGGCATCAACGATATTGCGAACTTCTTAGGAACCCCTCCTTGGCTACACCGAATGAGCCACCAGTTCCTAAGAACTTTCAGCTAGAACAATTCTGTGACTGCCATCAACTTTGTGGTCATGACACAGATTACTGTCTAGCATTAAAAGATGACATCCAATGGATGATTGATCAAGGGAAGTTGGTTCTGGATGAAAGCAACCCTGTCTGCCCAGAAAATCAATCCATGCACATCGACAAGGATCCCCTCAATGCCAACAACGTGGGGTATGTCATCAACACAATTGGCATCAACAGTAACCCAAAACCACCACAATAGCCATTTGTGATTCGTGTGCCTCAACATAGCATAGCGACACCACCAACGGCAAGAAAGATGTCACAACAACCATTCATCCTCAAGGTTCCCCCTTAGACATCTACCCTTGCGCCCTTTGTATTCAAAACTACGCCATCGCCCATCCTAACACCACAAGAACCATATGCCATTAGGGGGCTGAAACCCTCAACTACCCCCGCCACACAGTGCTAGTCTAAAACAACCCCACAGCCTCCCCATTCAAAGAAAGGGGAAGAGCATCTAATGGACAAGATGGCCAAGGAACGTACCGCATTAGGTCCCCCCAAGCCTACCCTCTTGTCCACCATGCCTATGCCTCCCTCATCATCAACAATTGACATCGCTATGCACACACAATCATCACCATCTTGCCCAAAAAGGTCTAGCCCCAAACTTGAAACTACTCCTCCCCAAGAGATTTGTCTCCTAAGACGAATGGAGGAAGAGAAGGGTAGCAAACAACAAGAAAATGGACAAGACCTTCTAAACATCCTTACTCAGGTCAAACAGACTTTGAAACAAAAGAATACAACCTTAAGCCTGTATGATCTAGTAATGACCTCCACTACACACCACAAGGCCTTGGTTCACATGTTAACATCGACACAAGTTGACGAAAACATGCCGACGGAGGAGAAAGTAATCCATGCGGTTATGCTTCCTTCTACACCCAAAGAACCGCGACCAGCTCAGTTGACGTTCTATGATGAGTCCATTAAGGATGACCTTGAGAAGGGCCAGGCAATAGCAACACCCCTGCTCATCATAATTCAGGTCTATCAGCACAAGATCCAAAGAGTACATGTTGATGACAAGGCTACTACAAATGTCATCCCATTTCCCATAGTGGATAAACTGGGCTTGGTTGATCAAATCAAACCTACAACAACCTCATGTCTAAAGTCGTTCAACAGAGCATGAGTAGTGGTAAAGGGGACTGTCCACATCAACTTTGTGGTAGGGGACCAGTTCCCCACAAGCGTGACATTCATCATGGTAGAAGAGATACCTAGGTTTAACCTAATCTTGGGGAGGTCGTGGTTAGCCCAACTCAGCATTGTCTCTTCACCCATACATCAAGAGATCCACCTACCTTACGCAGGCAGGGAGGTGGTAATCTATAGTGATGAAGTGGCCACCCAAGCAATAAACAATGTCGACATGAAGCAAGGTTTAGAAGTAATAACCTCTGAAAATGAAGCGCCTATCCCCATCGAGGCTACTTATTTGGCTAATGAGCTGGCCCAAAACGCCGGCTCAGAAAATGAAACTACATGGGCCAAGTTGCCTTTTCAAGCGGTAGATAATGATATAGAAGAATACCATAACAAAGCCCCTTGGCCTTATGCATCACCGAGTCCATGATGGGTTAGGAAGCAGCTACGAGAATGATCGTTACTTGCATTAGCGTAACTACTACACTGCTTCCAACATGATCACCACTTACATCAACCATATGTTCATTCTTCATACTGATTGCTTCATATTCGTTCGTTTATGCTAATGTTTGCCTTATTGTTTAAATCGTTCACATTACGCCCATTGTTTACATCACAAAACAACTGCTAAGGCCTAAAACTGGTAAAATTTTTCTTTAATCCAATGCCCCGAAATGGCCTAAAACTATCAATGGCCCAAAAAGGCCTAAAACTAGCGATGGCCCGAAATGGCCTAAAACTAGCGATGGCCCAGAATGGCCTTAAACTATTGTTATGGCTCGAAATGGCCTAAAACTAAAATGAGATGCTCCCAAAGAGCTTAATTAATTAATAAAAAAAAGAGACAAAGAATAGACTAAAAACAAATACAACACACTAACCAAAATGAAATAAATCTTTTTATATTCCATACTTCATTCAAAAAATTAATCAATATGGTTTACAAATTTATTTATTTTTTTTTTGAGAATCCAAAGACAAGAATAAAACTCTCTGCCGCTATGCTATGAGTCTTCGCCTGCACCACCATCCCCTACCTCAGTGGGTCTTGCATTTTCGTTTGGATCCTACATAACAAAGAAAATAAAATAATCAGTTAGAGCTATGATAAAGATTTTTATAAAATAAATTATCACACCATAAATAAAAAAAAGTGATTAATCCAAGACAGCCTCATGTCCATTTCGAGGGGTATCCAATCCACATTGGCTGTGAGGTGTTGCAAGATCTCCTCCTCGGTAATGTCGGCCCAATTCCTATCTCCCAAATTAGTGTTTGTTGCAACTTTCTCCTTTTCTACAGTTGTCCATCTCGGTGGTCTTGTAGAAAAGGTGGCAGTGGTGGTCTCACCCACGGGAAAATTCATCTCCCTTTCGGGAGATTCACTGACTGTCACCTGTTGCATGAACTTGTCATAAGCCCCAGAAGCACCAATAATGTTAGGAATACCTCATAGGTATGCAACTTGACGAAAGCATCATGATACTGTTTACAGTAGGTGGCATGTTCTAGTTTATACATGTGTTTGTGATTCTTCTGTGTCTGCCCCCACTTGTAAACCTTTGTGTTGTAATCCTTCCAATATTGGTTCTTCTGGGCTACAAGGTCCATTTGCATGCGTTGTTCGATTATTTCGCGCGTGGCTTCATTGTTGCGTCGCACGGCCATCCAATATCTTGCATAGTCGATGACGGTCGTGCGCCAACTGCCATCGTTAGTGTCCCGAACCAACAAAAATTCATTCGTGGTTTGGAGATCCCCCACCTTAGCAGTTAGATTAGCCTTCTCCTTCTCAATCCTTTGCACTCATTTCCAGAGGTCTTCGTTTACACGCCTGCATTCCCACAGGGAGCATGCCGAGTACAATGCACATTTGCTTGCTTCATCGTATATATGATGAGGTACTTCGGTTACCTCCTATGGGAATTCGAGCACAACGTCGACCTCAACTACTTGCTTAGGGTCCCACTTAAGGCAAGAGGCTGCCAACTGCACACAGAAGAGCATTAGTCATAGTGACATAGCGAAATTGTAACAATATAGGAAGCCTAGCATAGCAACTTTAACTTACCCATTTTTAGGTCGATCTACTTCAAATGGTTGATCATGTTGTTGACCACCCCCTCCATAAAAGTAAATTTGTCGGGGGTCTCGGTCCATGATCGCAGGCAGATCGAAGAAGGGCCAGAAGTATCAATAGTGGTGTTTACTACACGGTAAAACGTGTTAGCCACGATAGAGAGAACCATGATAAAGCTGATGAACAACGTAAATGACAATGTAAAGCTCCTACCCAGCAAACCCTTAGGGGTGATAGTGGGGGGGGAGGGGGGGTTGGGGGGGGGGGTGTGGGCGATACAAACAAGGAATCAAACTCACCAGCGTCAAAACGAAGCCCCTCTTCTTTCAGCTGACCTAACAACATAGTAGCGTCCTCAATACTCATATGCCCCATCGGTACTGAACTACACTCGACGAAAGGGTCATCAGCAGGGGCCTCTTCCTCATCAGCTGGGGCCCTTTCTTCATCGGCAAAGGCCTCCTCTTCATTGGCAGGGGCCTCTTCCTCACCAGCGAAGGCCCTTTCTTCTGTGGCAGGGCCCCTTCTTTGTTGATCGGGGCCCTTTCCTTGGAATTGATATTAACAAATGCTATTGGAATGGCTCATGTATGCTACTTACCTTGTCTTGAAGGACATCCATTTGGAATTGATTGTCCAATGCTTGGGCTTCAGCCGTGACCCAATAGAGTGGTGCCTAGGGTTTTGTGTTGTAACCACATGTTGCCAAATAATGTATGGTACATATGCATCGTCATTATTTGCGCACAGCAGCCCTCTATCACGGAGCCTCTTCAACACATCCTCCTCTTCAAATACATCCTCAATTTCCTTCATCGGACAACCGTTGAACAAAAAACATACCATTTCCAAAGCATCATCCATGCACTCATTCTCCTCCTCGCTCTCACATAATTCTCCCTCAACAACAGTTTCACAAGCTTCTGGCATTTCTCATTTCCATCATCATTTTCAGTGCAAACAATAGACAGTAATTGTTGCATTGCGGCTATGGCACATGGCTGAGTCGCAATGAATTTGCCAACAAGTAACAGCCACCCCGGTACGCACTCACATAGAGAGATTAACTCACTTATTGCAGCATCAGCATTGATCCTTTGTTCATTACTAGTTGAAAAGCAACCAAACAATTCTAACGTTTGCCAAGCATCATTACCCATGCTTGATCTCAAAATCTTCACGTACTTTTCCTTAAAATTGTTAATACCATCATTAACAACAACAGGAAGAGACTCCTCCTTGTCATCTTTGCGATTGGGCTTCATGTGGTAAGTGTAAATGCAGTCTTCGGTGAGCACAGACTTGCACTCCTTCATTGCATACTCCATGTTTCTTGTCGTTACAACAATTCTGACCTTCCTCATCAACCCAGACAAATAATCCAAGCAGGCCCTTAACTTGTGAGATAGATCCCACAGTGGATTGTCAAAGTATAGGAAAGAACAAAAGTGTGGCTGTTTTGCAGCGTCAGCAGTGGCCTTGGATTCCCAGTAAACCAAATCGTGCCGTTTTTTATCTTGTGCATCAATCACCCATCGCCCACCGGATTTGCTACCCTCACCATCGCTATCCTCGTACGGAAGGTGATGTTCCTGTCCATCCTCATTCTCATCCTCTTCAATTTCACCAACGTTGGCCTTGCCTCTTTCAGCTTCTATCTCTTCAGCTTTTCTATTCTTTGGCCGATAGCGCATCCAATGATCTTGTCTCATCTGTGGCTTCACTTGGTGGAATCGATCAAACCAAGTGTGTCGGATATAATTACATTTGGGGAACGTGAAGAGAAGTGAAAACGGCGTCTGCTACAGTGGTTTTTCCTATGCCAGCTGGGCCTTCCACAATGACTGCAATGCGCTTCCTTCTGCTCCCCCATTGCAGCATTTCTATGATCTCTTTCTTCTCCCGCTCTACGTCAACTGTTATTATCATTTGATTATATTAATTACTAACTTCTATATGAAGCCAGAAAACTCCCACTTGATGATGACAGGAAGAACATGTCTACAAAACATACATACAATCATACATACCAGCATGGAAGGGGTAACTCATGCCTGGGCGGCCTTCCAAGGGTGAAGATCTGATTCCATAGAAGATGCCACTCTCCAACATTGAATGCAGATTGTCACATGTTTTCTCCGTTCTTCTTCTCACCTCCAACAGTGATTCTCTATACGAGCACGCACTCAGATACCTGCAAGCAACAAATAAAATGGAGGAAAATCTAAAAAAAAATAAAAAAAAACTATGTTTCACAAGATTCAGAATCAGAATTGCATAACCCTCCGTTGCCAAAAACGCAACGGATTCATAAAGTTTCGTGTTTTTCGTTGCGGAAACAGGATCCCGTTTCAAAATGCCGTTTTGCATGAACACTAACCGTCACTTGGTGGGCTAAACGTTTCTGGGCAGACTGAAACGTTTTTGACACGTTTTGTTACGTTTTTGACAAATTTCGGTTGATTTTATTTTTTAATTTTAGGGTTTCAAGATACGAAAGCATCGCATCCGATGCTTTATTCTCAACAACTGCATCTGTCACAAATTAAATGCAGGTCTGCAACGAATTAAATGTGTGAAACGGCAAACATAGAGGGAAAAAAATTTAGGGTTTATTCTGTGCTATGAACACTGATAATCTTGCTATTTACGTAACTTCTATCTAAGTTTATTGATGGGTAATTGTTCTTATATACCAATAAATAAAAATATTGTAAATTTATATATATAAAAATCTTTGTATTGTATTTTAAATTGTTGTTCTATGAAAAAAAAATATACACATAATTTTACTAAAATATAAAAATTGCTAAAGTTACTAATTGGTTCTATATTTAAACCTCGTTTCTTTTTTGCAACCTGATTATTTGCCTTTCCGTTGGGTTTGTGTTGCCTTCACGCCGTTTCCGTTTCCAGTAACTATGACATAAGCATAGATTCATAAGAACCTTGATTCTACAGGACTCCAACTGCAACTGTTACCAGTAGTTGCAAAACTTTTCAAAAATGATACAGGAATAAAACAATAATTATAGATTCTTAAAAGAAACCCTGCTCAAAAAGTGTTTGTTCCCATTAAATTTAAAGTAAAAATGATTAAGAATAGCTTAATATCATAGCTTTTAGTTAAGAATATGTATACATGCATTTTCTCATATTTTATATATAATATATGCATAGAGGTGTATGAAAGGTAAAAAGTACCTAAAAAAGTGATCCTGAATTGCAAACAATAATCTGAAGCCACTACATTGGTGATACATTGGTGATAATTTGGGCAGAATTGCTATTCCAATAAAGCATAGAAATTTCAGAAAAAAAAAAAGCAATTTTTGCATATTCTCAAAGATCTTCAGCCTACTTTTCTGCATTGCTTGATTTGCCTCTGATGCAAGCAATTCATATCGTTTCTGATGCTCCAACTCCAATAATGAGGGGGCTAACAAAAAGAAGTATACATGTTGATTGCATACATAAAAAAACAGGGGAGCCTCTGTAAATGTCCACTGAATTCAGATACATATGTTATCTCATTGAGAACCACAGGTTTCCTCAGCTTTTACCTGCTCCTCTACACGATAGATCATTTAGCAGCAGATAATGTTTAGGTTCATTCTCAAAATATGATAGATGAATTATGAAAATTTAATTAATATATTATATTTATTTTTCATTACTTTAAACCTGCAATCTACATTCTCTAAGTTTCATCGACTATGTCTTGCCCCACTTCCCTAACATTAAGTTACTTCGCTTTAAGATTTGTAAAGATGTACAAGTCTTATTAAGACTATGCCTAATCTGAATCTGAATTTGTTGATAATGGCATTCAAAGTCAAACAGCCAGTGCTATTATGCTGCAAGGATATCCATGATTTGAAAGCTTACACTTATGATTTAAAACAATGCACAATAGTACTGTTTTCCTTAACTAATTATATGATATCTATCTCGGTAGCGATACAATTATTTATTAACTGTTTATTTAAAAACGTTGCAACTGCATAAGAAAATGCAAGAACAGTTGCCTTGTAAGATCATGCAAGAACAGTTACCTTGTAAGATCCGGATTTGCATTAAAGGAGCACGTTATTCTTCTTCCTCCAATTTTTGGATTTGGATCATCGGATATCTTACATGGCATAAGAGTTTCGCCAAGTAACACATTTCCTTAAATTCAAACAAACATTCATCTCGATTTCTGTGAATGTTGCCCCAGTTTTCCAATGCTGATCCTAGAGAAAGGAGCCCTACAGCAAGCCTATGACTTGGCTGAGATATCTCTTAAGATGATATAGGCCAGAGTACTCGGTTCACTCTCTCCCTTGAGAAAGTAGGGGTCCTAGTTCAGATACATTATCCACAACAATTGCACCAGTCATGTCCAAAATCAAAGCAATCAAATATTTATTAGTTACAAGACAAGAACAGGGAGAATAATAACGCACCAGGATGGAACTGTCAGGTTGGCTTTCAGCAAAGAGCTCTTTTAGAAAAGGAATGCATGACAACTTTGGCCAAATTTCTCTCTGCCTCTGCCTTGACTCACTGGCAAGATTCCTGAACAAATCACATGCATAATCCAGTGATTCAGAAAAAAAAACACGAAGAATTAGATCTTGAGATTCGTATGATTTATACAGTTAAGAAAAGAAAAGAAAACAGAGCAGCAAACTCACCTCCTCTACTTGCTGAAACAAGGCCAAAATCTGATCACATAGGACTCTCAAGTCCAAATCGTCCAGGGAATCCAAATTATACGAAGTGGGCATCCGTGGTGAAGGATGTTCTTGATTTGGAGAGAATGTGCAACATCTGCTTGGAAATTTCCAGAATTTCTTGCATAATTTAAGCCTTCCCATTTCTCTATTCTATTGCAGTTGGCAAACACTCTGTTTCTGATGCTGCGGATTCAAAGCATGCAATTCAGAGGAGGCGTTGGGATAGTAATACTCATTCTCTGCTGTGTCGATGACATCTCAGTTTACTGAGATGTGCCAGGCAAGTTATTCCTTTTGCTTTTGCCAAAGCACAGAAAAGTTAAAGGCACGCACAATTATTCTAGCCGAACACCTTTGGAATAAGGAATACAGTTTTTTTCTTCCAAAAGTAGTCAAATTCCATCATTGTCATTCATTCTGTTGTATAAGGAGGATCTTTCCTTTCTTTCCTTCCATGAGAAGAAAGGTAACCACAGGAAATTCTTGAACCCTGAAAATCACTACGTCTTGACGGTGTTCGCAATTAGGTGAGAGCAGGCACATTGGATTCCTTTCTAAATTCACTCCCGCATTTGCAAAAACTGAAAGTACTCTAGCATCAATTGTTTTTAATTGCATATAACAATTGACAGGTGTATAATCATTATTCAGAGGCTCAATGTTCATCCTGTTAATGTGCGATGTGCGAGGAGGGCTGTGAATGAGTAAAAACATAACCTCTTTGAAATGGCTGTGCTAGCACGCTTATGACTTTAGAAACAAGCACCTTAACATCACTCCAAATCATGCTCCCTCCCCACTACTACTGCCATAAATAAATAAATTTTCTTTGTGTATTTTCCTTTTCCAGAGGAAATAGATAAAGAACAGGAGCACCTCTTTTTCCGCTGTTGCAATTAACAACAATTTTTCCCTTTCAAATTACAGTATTTTGATTTAATACCATAAGCTCTTGGTTTAATTTTTCCCTTCCAAGGTCTTGTTTTTAACTTCTTCCGTTTAATTTTCTTTTTATTGAGGTCTTGGTGTTTTCCTCTCAACCGTTAAGCATGTTATGTACTGGGAATCTTCTTTTCCCCTTTTTACTATTAATATTATTGTTTGTGGTCCAACATCCTTAAAAATTAGTATCTTTATCGATGTGTACAAACTAAATGTAAAGTATCCTTATCAATGGTTTTCTATTATTGTTTGTCCAGATGAACTCCCTTATCAATGGTTTTCTATTATTGTTTGTCCAGATGAACTCCCTTATCAATGAACTCGTATCTTGACTTACAAACCACAACTAATGTCCTATTGGTAAGCTATACTTTACTAACACCTAATGTCATATTGTGTAACCATAATTTATCCTCCTTAGACATGCCACTTTCTTTTCATAATGCTATATTATAAGATAGGTTTATGGTATGTTCTTGGGTTATATGATTTAAATTATTATTAGATTCTATAATATTTTCTTAAGCTTGTAAAGGGAAGAGGAAAAAATGAGGGTGTCTAACCTTATCAACTATATGCACCCTATAAACATACAACTAAATTGTCTCATTCTTAAGTTAGCCCCTCATGAATAGGGGCAACTAATGAAGCATCCCTTAAGTAGGAAACCTATACACATGATAAGTTACAAATTTCAATTACAATTAATGCAACTATGTTGGTTGTTGTTCAATCCATTATTTATTAAAATTTTTATTTAGTGTGTTGCTTATTATACCTCTTATATATCTTTGTATAAACTTTAATTATTATTTTCACAAGCCTTATAAGAATGGGAAGATAGAAAATAACCTAACTAAAAATTATTTTCTTACATAGAGAAGTTGGTTTGTCAAATGAACAAGAGATAATAATGAGGTGTTAGCCTAGTGGTAAGACACTTGATTTGGAAGCCCCAGGTTATATAAAATTTCTAATTCTATTATATATCTTGAGTTGTACCTATGTTTCACTTATTTTGAATTCCAACATGAAAGACAAAGCCCTTGCCAAGCTCCAAGAGAAGGTGCCACCTCTACCACCACTAGCAACCTGAAATGGTAGTAGCTACTAAATGCCTAAAGAAACTTAGGAAGTAGCAATTATAGTAATAAGCTTTCGAGGATGTTGATGTGTCCTTAGTGTACCATCTAGCCATGAGCCACTTAATAAAGTTACAAGGATCATCAGCTAGCTTATGGTCAACTTGGTTCATTTGTTCTCTGCACAAAGAGGCTAGGTTTCTATTTGCATCAATTCTAATGCCTAAGAGGTCACTATGTCTATCTCAAGGTATTTTTAAAATCTCTGGAAACACAACAGCTTTCTCTATCATGTTTGAGGAAGGAAAAGATGCAACATTCCTAGTTTTATTGCACAAGGACCAAGAGATAACAATAGAGGTAGTGATGAATAGAATTGGTGAAGCTTTTAGTGCTCCTATAGCCTTTATTTCTAACATTACTACAATTGCAAATATTCAAATGTTTGTGAGAGCTGAAAGTAGGGAAATCAATGTAGCATAGCATGAGGAAGTGCTAGAGCAATTGGTCGAAACTGGACAATTGATTTCAAAGAACTTTAATCTTCCAGAAGATATTTCAGCAACCTAGTCACAATTGCAAAAAATAAGGAACAAGCTCTTAATCACCCAAGTGTAACTAAAGGAAGCCACCACCAACATCAATGATTGGTAGCAGAGATTGTGAAACTGAGAGCCCACTTATTACATCTATCCTTTCTCCAACTAGAACTTACTAGAGATTAAGCCTTCCAACATCTTTAACAAAGACTTTAGGAGGTTGAGAATGCCAAGGAGATGGTGGTCTTTGATGCATTACTATCTACAGAAATGATGAACACTACAAATTATGATCTTCAAGATATACACAAGAAAAACATAACTCTAACCAAGAAGAATAAGCACTTATAGAAAGATGAGAAGTAGAAGGAGTAATTACTAAAATACATCCACTAGTAGCAAGAACAGCTTGCTAAGGTAAACTAAGATGTTAGAAGGTTAGCTACAAAAAATAGAAATCTCTTAATCGAGAAAGTTTGTGCCCTTCATCAAAAGACTACCATCAAGATTACACTTGAAAGAATGAAGCCCTTAAATATGAGAAGGTAAAGAATCATTACAAGGACCAAGTTGGAATGCTTAAAGAAGTAAATGAAAAAGAAATCAAGTTGGCAAAGGTGAAGGTAAATGAAGCCATTCAGCAACTCCACCAAAGAGGTAATGCATGGCAATGCATCTTTGATAGACTCAATGCATACAACCAAGCAAAATCTACCTAAAATAGTTGAAGATTTAAGTGATAATGAAGTATATGAAGTTAGCTAACCTTCCTTACACAAACTTGGCAATGCTGACTATAGGAAGGAAAAGGTCAAAGTTAGAGAAACAAATAGCCAACTCCTACCTCCTCTATGAGGTAGAGTTCAAGCTCCATAAGGGGACAAAGCAAAAGCAAGAAATAACTAATGTGGAGCTTTAGGTTCTCAAGAGCATGTTTGAAGATCAATGATCAATTCTTGAGAATCTAATGAGGAGGATGAATGATCACCAAGAACTATAGAGCCTTGTTTGTATGTTTGACATTGAATGTAAGCATTTTGTAGCCTAGTTGGTGAATATGAAGGAAATGTTTTCAACAATGCCATGTCTATAGAATATCCCAACACTAGCCAATTTAAGTGATGCACCTGGACTATCACTAATCCACAAAGTAAGGAAGAAAATATGAAGGCACTATGTGATGCCTTCAAGTTTTCAAAAGCAATAGCAGGGTAGTCCAAACCACTAGCTAAACCATGACATGATAAATTACCATCATTGGATCCTCCACCTCTAGACATGGTATGACAACTCCTCCTTAGTTAATTTTATATAATCAAGAGATAGCAAATTTTGTCCAATGTCTAATCTTGATGACTCTCACTGTAAACACATGAATATTTTGTAATACAACACTCAAAGTTATTTATTGTTGTTGGTTAGTCAATTGTTAGTTCTGTACTTCCAAAATTTTATAAACAATTTGATCCTACTTTTGTTCACTTGAGAACAAGTTTTCAGTCAGTCATGGGGGTATGATGAATAGTCTTTTAGTTAATTGCATCAATGCAACCTTATCGACACATCCTCAAATACGTTGATGCATATGCATCAATGTCATTCCACCTTGAGCCTATACCATCCACATTTATGATACCTTTGGTCATTTCTACAGTGAAGCTCCTATAGTTTACTTTCATAGGACTTAGCTAAATTTCCCTTTTGAGTGTCCACAACATGGAATAAATTAATTGAATAGAATTTTTTTCTAGTGGCATTATACTTGGATACATTCCATGAATAGTAATAAAATTGACATTTGATGAGTCATAATTTGGTCAGTGTTGATATTTGATATTTGATATCAGAGCCTCGATATTGGATACGTGATATCAGGTCCTAGGAAATGACGTTGAATATCTGATATCATCTCTTCCCTACTAGCCTATAAATACAATACTTGGGTGCATGATTGGGGAATATTTTTTAGTTTTATATTTTAGTTAGCTTTTTCATAGATTATTGATTTCTAGTCTGTGTATGCCTACAATGTGATGTTTATAATTGTACAACATCCTTATTCGAGTGTGACGTACTTGGACATGTGACATGACTAGAAATAAAGATCGAGATTACTTCCATCATTGCAACATCCACTTAGATTTATTATTACTTTCAATTGTTTAATTATTTACTATTTTTCTTAGTCAATGTTTCCATTTATTACTCTTTATGATTCTTTTCATTAGGCGAAATGAGTATGACTAATCGTGAGTGCTTAAGTGTAATTACTTGGTAACCCAGCAATGCATCGTTTAGTAAGCCCAGTGACATACGCTTCGTAATCCTAGCGGTAGTTATACAAAGTCCAAAATGTGTATGGATGATTAGGAATGAACACTCATTGCACGTATGCTAGTGTAGGTTTTACTTTCCCCTGTTTAGTAGCTTAATTAATTTATCTCTTTTTTGTCATTAGGAGCAACATCGGATTAGGAAACATCATCATATGCCTCACTTTGGACTAAACCATATGTGACAAAGCTACCACTAGTCCAAGTGGGAAGACAACGAACTATGATTAAAGCATAACAATTTAGATGCACAACTAGTCCCATCCATGGAATTCAATTGAATCATGCATGAATGCTTATGATTCATATGGTTGGACGTAGGGGGTACCTTGTTGATCATCAACATTGATTCCTTCCATTACAACACTTGGATTAGCACTTTGTTTATTTTCAAGCACTTTACTTTTCAATGCATTTTGTTTTCCTGTGCTTAGGAAATTAATATTTCAATACTTTATTTTGTAACCACGTAAGCATGACCACTTCAAACATAATGTATTAACATTTGGTAATCCTAGCAATGAATAATTGGTACACCCAGCATTAGACATTTGGTAACCTAGCAATGTTAATATAGGTTCAGGATAGGTATTAAAAGTGGAAACAAATGTTCTATGCTTATGAGAACTTAGATTACTTTTAAGTACATAATTAGTTAGAAATTAATATTTTAACCACTTTATTATTTGAACATTTTAATAATAAACAATGACAAAAATATAAATATCTTATGTCTCAATCTTACTTAACCATATCCACCAAGCTAACATAAGTGATGATTAGGAAGACAATAACTAGCAATCAAACACTCAATTATTTATGACACCTAGGTCCAAAAGATTCCATGAAGTTTAACTAGTTCATACATACATGCTTGTGATTTGTATGGTTGAGCATAGGGAACATCCTCACCACGCATCATTGATAAAACATAGAACTTTAGTATTCTTTAGATTAGATGTTAAAATTTGGAGCCTACTTACAAATGATTAACACTACATGCTTATGTATAAAAGACCTTATCTATATGGTATGCTGCATCATTGAAGCATTGCCTAACTCAAAAAGTAGAAAAAACAAGAATAATACTTGGCATGAAGGACTTGGATGTCATGTTTTTTCATAACATTATTTAACTATGAAATGAAAATTTGATTATGAAGTAGGTAACCCAAGATTTGAATGAGCACATATTGTGATAAAACATCAATAACTAAGGATTCATATACATCATTAATAAGAACAAAATCATGTGTGATGAGTGGTGAGGTACCCTTATGCCCAACCTTATGAATATGAGCATTCACACACGATCTAGTCAAACTCCGAGAATTAAGTGCTTATGCGCTTACATAGAACAAGGATGAGTTATGAAATCGTTGTCTTTCCAAGCTTACTTGTAAGGCACAATTGTATGATTAAGTAAACTTGAGATATGTGATTTTTATCATTTTATGTTTATGTTCTTGATGCTTAAAAGAGAGAAATGAGATAATTTATTAGCTAATTTGATTTAACTAATTAACTATCTTCTAACTAGTCCTAACACCAGCATCCATTCCCACTCTCCAGACACATCTTAAACCAATGTAACACTACTAGGATTACCAAATGCTAGTCATTACTGGGTTACCAAGTGTTCCCACATATGCTTGGAGTGGTCATGTTGAGTGTGCTAATTCGTTGATAATTAACAGTTTAATAGAAATAACATTAATTAACTAATGAGAGCATCAACTAACAATAAATAACATTAAATGCAATAATTAAGCTATTATGAATGTTGCAAGGTTTATCACAAAGCTCATCTTTATTTTCAGACACAAGGTGTGCTCAAGTACACAATGCTCGAATAAATATTTGTTCACTCTATGACTCCTACTACAGCCACTCAAAAATAATTCTAACTCTGGAATAGAAAAACTGCAAGAATTTGGCTAAGGGACTGAAAAACTAATACCAAACCAAGTGTCCCTATCTCTTATTTATAGGCAATGAGATAGGTTCTGACATTGCATGTCCGATATCACTTCGACATCTCCGATATCGTGTATCCAATATCAAGGGTCCAATATCGAGGATCCAATATCAAGACTCATCATACTCCCACAACTGAATGAAAACTCATCATAGAGTTCCTTACAAAATATTGGGAAGGTATAGGATTATTAACTAAACGACAACTGATGGTGACATGGAATGATGGACTCAAAGTGCCTGATGAATGAATCGAAAAACATATTATAGCATTGGTTTTCATAACCATTGTGGTGAACACTATACATAGATGACATCTAGACCCTCATTCGATAGCTTGAAGGAAGAGAGAGAAAAGAAAATGAGACATGTTTCTACCAATGTCAAAATTGTGCACATCATTGTTCATCCATGGCCACATGACCAAGCTTATTCCTTGCATAAATGCTCTTGATCCAATCCATCCTGAGTGCTCCCTCCTATCCCAGTCCATTGTCCATGTGATTGCCATCTGCACACACAACATAATCACGAATTAGCAAGGATAGATAAGATATAATGTAATTGATACCTTTCCTTGATATGAAGCACATTGGCTAGGTTGCGGGCATGGTAGATACTAGGTTAGAGGTTTGTAATTGATAACTACCCAAGGTGTAGGGGTGAGATAAGTAATGGAATGGAAAAATTTGCGATAGGCCCCCATGACTAAGAGTGAACCTTTGGTCACAATAGGATGGAAAATGAAAGAATAAGGAAGATTAGAGAACTAACAACGATGAAGCCAATAAAAATGCATAGAAGGGTAGAGAAAAATGGATGTCATAGATGGGGTGAAACAAGAAATAGTTATTGCAAGAAATGTTTAAGGGAAAGAACTTAACAATTGCACCAGAAAGGAATGTCAGTGGATCCTCCCCAAAGCAGGCTCATGCCCTTTATGCCCTAACAAATCTACAAACCAAAGAGTCCATAGGCTCTAGGAATGAAAAATTGACACAATAGTTAAGAATTCACCCAAGAATAACAATGCGTCGGCCAAGATATAGACTAATCATGAAATCAACAATGAGGTAGAATATGAAAAGCAATATGGAAAGAGAAGAGAGAATGGAATGGAATCCAAAAATCAAGGTTTTGTAATGTCCCTTGTGTAGTATGTGATTAAGGTGACTTAATAAAATTCAGCCCAAATCTAGATTAAAACTATCCACATTCAGTGACCTTGCATTAACACGCTTGACCAACCCATCCTTCTGAAGCAATAAGAATGTGTTCACAAAGAAACCATCATCCCAAAAGGAGAAGAATAGAGAAGTAGGAAGTGAGAAAGGGCCTTAGTTAAAGGGGACCTTCAAGCATGGGTAGCATGTCTTTCTAGTGCCATAACTAATGCTTGTAGCCCATGTTTTGTTATTATGTCTAAGGGGTGTGCTTTGAATTCCCACCAGTTTGTTTCTTTTTGTTTTTTTTTTTTTTTTTTTTGAGTGAGAACCACACCATGCAAAGACATATTTGATTCATTCAACTTCCTAAGATTAGTCAACAGCAGGATGGTGGAATACCTATGAAAAACATTCAAGTACCTAAGAGAATAGCTAGCACAAATGCATTGAATCCCCTTGAGGTCACACCCTTTTCAATCCATTTGAATCTTTTCTTTTTTTGAAGAATATCAAGCCACCAATTCATTAATAGGTTTGCTTAGAAAAAGGGATAGTACAGTTCCAAAACCAAGGAAGACCATAGAGTTGAGTGGATGAATGGATGATGTGGACTCATTGCTTGTTTTATCAAAAGAGAGCATATCTTAACATCAACATTGAAAGTCAAAGGTAAAAACCAAACATTAGCAAGCAACACTATTATAGTACAATCCACCATCATGAGCACTTATTATGTGACGAATGAGAAGAAATCAAACAAAATGTAATAAAGAAAGAAATAGTAAAAAATGTTAACAATGGTGTAAAACAAAAACAAGTAAATATGAAAAATGTGTAAAACAAAAAGATAAAAGAAACTAAGGGCTTAGAATGACTAGCATTGGTGACCATCTCCCCACAACTAAGTTAGAAGGAGGAGATCTAAAATAATGAGTAGGGTTTTCCATTAATATAGGTAGTGCTAACAATACTTTGACTTGCATAGTGAATGTAATAGGCACATTTTTGGTCATCTAACTATGTAAGTATGGCTCCTAAAGAAAAATTGGATGCATCAGTCATTATATGGAATGGTCTGGACCAGTCAAGAGCTTGTAGAATGGATGTTTCTACTAGCTTTTGTTTCAAGGTTTGGAAAGCTAGCTCACATTCCTTGGTCCACTCAAAGGGTATGTTCTTTTTCGTTAATTCTACTAATGGTTTTGCAATCTTCGAAAAGTTCTTAATGAAGCGTTTATAATAGCCAATATGTCCAAGGAATGATTAGACATCTTTTATGGTTTTAGGTTGACGAATGATTCCTTGGATGACTTTAATTTTTTTAGGATCTACCTCCATCCCTGTTTGTAAAATTTTATGCCCTAATACAATGCCCTCTTGGACCATTAAGTGGCTTTTCTACCAATTGAGCCTTAGGTTGGTTTCAACAGATCATTTTAGTACTTGCTCTAATAGGTCCAATGCTTATTAGGTGGAGAAATCATCTATAAAAACCTCCACACCGTTCTCTATTTGCTACTGAAATATACTAAGAACCAAACATTGAAATGTTGTTGGAGCATTGCACAAGCCAGACGACATCTATCTATATGCAAATGTCCCCCAAGGACTCGTGAATGTAGTCTTGGCTTGGTCTTTTAGTGCTATTTGAATTTGATTGTACCCACTGTAACCATCCAGAAAACTATAATAACAGTGTCCTACAATGGTATCTAAAACTTGGTCAACGAATGACAATAGGAAATGGTCTTTAAATGTTACCATGTTTAGTAGCCTAAAGTCTATATGCATCCTCCATTTACCACCTTTTTTAGACAAAATGACTAATGGACTAACCCATTCACTGTCAGCAATGGGGTAGATGAACCCAGCCTTTAAAAGTTATTCAATTTCTTCCTTAACTACTTGCTTAAGCTTTGGGTTCAGTCATCTTTGCGGTTGTCATCGAGGTTTCATAAAGGGGTATGTGTAGATTCTATGTTGGCATATCCTAGGATCTATTCTAGTTAATTTGGGATATGACCAAGCAAAGGCTTTTGACCATTTGTTTACCATCTTCAGCAATCTTTCTTTTTATTGAGAAGCAAGCTTAGTGTTAATGATTACCGGTTTTCCATTCTTAAGAAATGTATACTCCATACTGGTGGACAATAGTTTTAACTCAAGGGGCTTTCAGTTAAACTCATCAAGGATTTTTAACTTTTCCTAGTTGATATTTTCCATGTCAATACTTGGAAATTGGTGATGAACTTGCTCTAATGCATCTATGCTATCAAAATAGGCACAATTCAAGCTCTCATTTGGTTCCATGCATATAATTGAATTGCTCTCTTGATTAGCTGTCAACCACTGGGTGCCTTCCTATCTTGTGGTTGTTGCATACAGGCATCTTTGTATGTTAATTACTTGTGCACACTAGTTGCATGCAGGCAATGTTAAGCGTTGTACAAACTAGGACTTCTGCACATAGTTGCACCATGTGTCACTGTATGCGATGCATGGAACTTTCTTCTTCTCGATCTTTCCAAACATATTTTTTTTATATCTCTAGGAAAAGATCACGTATTCCTAGGCATGCATCAATCGTACTTAGCCATGCTCTTCCCATTATGATTGGGAAGTCCCCCTTACAGTTGTTGACTTGGATCACTAGGAAATCGGCTGGATACAACCACCCACAAATAGTGGTGACAATGTCCTCCACTAATCCCAATGGGACAATGATCGATTGGTCAGCCAACTCTAGACGAATGTTACTCTTTTTTAGTGGAGGCAGGTTCCAAGCTTTGTACATTTCTTGAGAGATTAAGTTAACACCAGAACATGAATCCAAAAGAGCTTTGCAAGGCTCATTTCTAGCGATTTGCAAATATATAAGAGGACTTCTAGGATCAAAGAATTTCCTAGAAAGATGACCAACTTTAATCTGATTAGTGATGGTGTGGGTTAACATAACAATGTGTGTTGGGTGTGGTTTTTGGTTTGAAGGAAGCTCTAAAGATTTGAACAATGGTAAGGCATTTGGATAATTAGCCACTTGTGGTTGTAAGGACTTGGTTGGACTATTGGTTCTAAAGAAAGGTCTCTTCTTTGATTAGTTGTCTAAACCAACAATAGGTTGAGGATTGATAGCCCTTGTAGCATTACGTTACTGCTGCTGGGCAGGAAGCTCACCCTACATAGTTGGAGCAGGTGGTAATGGATTTCAGGGTGGAAGAGATGTAGACAAATGAGAGGGATAGTACGTATGTGGAACATCACCTTGAGGAGAAGAAGTTCTATAGTACTTGGGGGCCTGGTAGTGAGGTTGAAGAGTAATGTGACTAGTAGAGTCATGTGGAGAGATCGGTTGCTGGACGTAATAACCGTATGGGTTAGGTTGATAGTAAGGATACTATTGACATGGTGGTGGCATTCCCCATGATTGTGGATGTTGCCACCATTGATACTATTTATTCAGTTGTGGTGGAGCTCCACTCGATAATATGTCAAGGGTTGGTAGAACTACCTTGGGTTACCTTGAGGATAAGGTAACCTTCTAGATGTTTGTTGTTTGTTTAATCATGGGTTTAGTGCATACATCCCAGACTCTTGTAGATGTTACACCATTGGGCAACATCCCTTAGGATGGTCATATTGGCAAATCTCACATTCATCATCATTGTCCATGTTTAAATCCACAACCTCTTCAATGACATCAAGCTTGTCCTTACCTTTGTTACATGTATACTTAGCTTCTTTCTTTTTTCTCCTCTCTCGGTTACTACTTGGTTCTCTAGAATCCTCTACTATTTTTAGGATAGTTTAAAATTTGTCATCTAGGGAGTTCCACATCTAATTGACCTTTGCTGATACTTCTGATGCAAATTTTTGAATGGGAAAAGTCTTTCTATTCACCATCTCTTCAAGTGGTGACTCTTCCTCATCTTCACAAAATCTAATTTCCTTCTTTCAAAGGGAAAGATCTCTATTGTATTCCTTTGCACTTTCTCTTTTCCTCAACTCACCTTCCTCCTTGGCAGCTTGCTCCAATAATCTTTGTATTTGATAGGCTTTCAGCTCAAATAGCCTTTCTTGGGCATAAGTCCCAAGGGTTCTTTGCATTTCATACCTAAGCCCATCTACGAGATGACGTAGTTGTTCCTTTTGCAAGTAACCATGGCCAGGACAATGATGTAACAATGAATAATATCGATCCATGGCAACATCCAAGGATTCGTGTCCTCTTTGTTTCCATCCTTGGATTTGCTTATGTAGGTTGGACACCCAGGAATATGTTTGATACTTATTGTTGAATAGTTCTAACATGGTACTCCATTGACGAATGGATTCCGGTTCTAAGGGTCGGTATAAGCTTTTCTGCTTCCTTGATCAGTGTTCATGGAAACAAATTTAAATTTTATCACTTATTTTCTATATTTTGGAAGGCACATGCATCATGGAATGTTTGTAGATGGTTTTGAGGATCAGCATTGTATCCCCCTTCAAATCATGGGATGTTATTCATGTCTAGTTTTTTGATCCTACTATCTTTCTAGTGCCTTGTTGGGATCCTAACGGCCTCTATTATATCTAACATACTTCGGGTGGTGAGTAGGGGTTCATCATGATCATGTTGTCTATGGCGTCTGTGATGCCTATGCTATTCCCTACTTTCCCTTCTTTCTTGACAATTTTTTCTGGAATGCCCTCATCCCCTTTCTTAACAATTTTGTCTATGATCTCTATTTCGCTTACCCTTGTTCTCATGGTCATGCCCTTTACGACTACATTCAAATCCTGAAGGAGAGGGGAAAGAAGATGATGAAGGTGAAGAGGAAGGAGGATTGGCATCATGACAGTGCCTGTCACCTTCTCTTTGGTGGTCGCAGTCTTGGTCATGATTACGATAAGAATGTCTATCATTATCATGTGTTCGTGTTCCTTTTCTAGACCCTTTGTGTCTGTTGGTACCAGAACTTGGGTCATGAATAGTTGAATGAAGATTCTGATACCCAACTCCTTAACCAAAGTCAATAAGAGGAACATCGTTTTGTGGAAAATCTCTCGAGGCAGGTTCACCACCCTCATTTTTACTTAGGACATATGGGACATCCTGAGACCACTTCCCCTTCATGGATTTGTAATGTCTCTCCTGTTGCAAATCCCTTTGGCATTGTGCCTTCGTGGATTGATAATCTCTCGAATCTTGCTCATGCACAACATACTTTGATTGTAAATGTTGTGTACCAATTTGAATGAGAGCACGAAGAAACATGCTTGGGATTGAGCGATTGGAAGGTAACACTATGTTACCTTCTAAATCACAGCATTGCAGTTGTTCATCCTAGTGGAGGATAAAGGTAAAGTTTGGTATATACTCATTGATGAGCCGCGATATCACATCGGCCATGCGATATAGCGTATACGATATCGCATCTTGCCTCATCTTCTATAAATAAGAGGCGACACCCTTTGTTCCCAATAGTTAGACTTAGATCCTTAGCCAAACTCTTGCAGTTTTACCATTCCAGAGTTAGAATAATTTCTGTGTGCCCGTAGTAGGAGTCATAGAGTGAATGGATCTTTATTCGAGCAAATTGTACCTAAGCACACATTTGTGTATAGCAATAAAGACGAACTTTATGATAAACCTTGCAACATACGGATTAAGTTAATTAGTAATTAATTATTGTTGAATGTTTAATGCTTTCCTAGTTAATTAATCTCTCTCTCAACCTTTGACTCTCTTAATTAAGTACACTTAGTACAACCGCTTCAAGCATGTGTGTAGTGCTTGGTAACCCGGTAACGACTAGCATTTGGTAATCCCAGCAACGTTGCACTGGTTCAAGATGTGTATGGCAAGTGGGAACGAATACTGGTGTTAGGAACAATTAGAACTTAGTTAGTGAATAGTTAATGTAAGTTAGTCACTTAGTTCTCTTTACCTTCCCTTATTAGCATAAGACATTAAAAAGATAAAAGCTATAAAAAATCATATACCTCAAGCTTACTTAACCATACAACCGTGACAATACAAGTAAGTTTGGGAAGATAACAATTGATTAACCTTGAGTGTTCCATTAAGGCGTGTAAGCACTTAGTCCTTGGAGTTTGATTGGATCGCACGTGAAATGCTCGTATTTGTATGGTTGAGTGTAGGGGTACCTCGCCACTCATCACTCATCAAGATGAGTGTATACAATGCGAAACTATTGGGGCACTGGCAGATCATCATGTGCACCCTGCCTTCGATTGTTCATGGTGTTGGACCTAGTCGGTGAAGCACTCTCATAAGAAGAAGGAGACATGATTGATTATTTAATGTGCCATACCCTTTTCCAGTGATTGTAGGATAGTTAATTCTAAGGGTTTGTTTCAATGATGGAAGGATTTCCTAAGTTCTAATTAACGCACAAACAACAAAATCCCTGGCACTGGCACCAATGATGAGTAGTGAGGTACCCCTATGCCCAACCATACAAATACGAGCATTCACGTGTGATCTGGTCAAACTCTAGGGATTAAGTGCTTATGCGCTTACACAGAACAAGGATGAGTTATGCAATCATTGTCTTCCCAAGCTTACTTGTAAGGCACAATTGTATGGTTAAGTAAACTCGAGGTATGTGATTTTTATTATTTTATGTTTATGTTCTTGATGCTTAAAAGAGAGAAATAAGGTAATTTAATAGCTAATTTGATTTAACTAATTAACTATCTTCTAACTAGTCCTAACACCAGCATATGTTCCCACTCTCCAGACACATCCTGAACCAGTGTAACACTACTGAAATTACCAAACGTTAGTCGTTATTGGGTTACCAAGTGTTCCCACATATGCTCAAAGTGGTCGTGTTGAGTGTGCTAATTCATTGATAATTAACAATTCAATAGAAATAACATTGATTAACTAATGAGAGTATCAAATAACAATAAATAACATTAAATGCAATAATTAAGCTATTATGAATGTTGCAAGGTTTATCACAAAGCTCATCTTTATTTTCAAACACAAGGTGTGCTCAGGTACACAATGCTCAAATAAAGATCCATTCACTCTATGACTCCTACTACGAGCACTCAGAAATAATTCTAACTCTAGAATAGAAAAATGGTAAGAATTTGACTAAGGGATTGAAAAGCTAATACCAAACCAAGTGCCCTTGTCTCTTATTTATAGGCAACAAAATAGGTTCCGATATCATTAACAGTTCAATAGAAATAACATTGATTAACTAATGAGAGTATCAAATAACAGTAAATAACATTAAATGCAATAATTAAGCTATTCTGAATGTTGCAAGGTTTATCACAAAGCTCATCTTTATTTTTGGACATAAGGTGTGCTCAGGAAAAGAATGCTCGAATAAAAGATCCATTCACTCTATGACTCCTACTACGAGCACTCAGAAATAATTGTAACTCTGGAATAGAAAAATTGTAAGAATTTGACTAAGGGACTGAAAAGCTAATACCAAACCAAGTGCCCTTGTCTCTTATTTATAGGCAACGAAATAGGTTCCGATATCGCATATCCGATATCGCTTCGGCATCCTCGATATCGGGGGTCCGATATCGAGGATCTGATATCAGGACTCATCAATGTGTCTTAGTTTCATCAGCATCACTAAAAGAAGACATCACAACCTTTTTTTACAACTTGTAAATTTGCATTTTGAGAATCAAAATTTTTTTTTGCATCAATAAAAGAACTAGAAATTTCAATATTGGTTCAAAAAGTTGGGAGGAATATAGAAGCCTTCATATGGGAATTCTATAGAAATTAGATTCAATAGAGAAAAATTAAAGAGAGGAAAATCAAATCTGCTGAAAAACATGAGATTTGTTTGAGAAAAATTGAAAGAATAACTATAAGTGTGCCCTAAGATATATAATAGATATGATAATTTAGAAAAATTGTAAAGTAATATAACAATGCCTCAATTGTGAATTGAATTGGTAACCTCTTGCTTAATAAGAGAATGAGATAATCACTTGAGCTACCTAAACAATTGAAATGTTGTTTATTCAACACTTGAATGGAAATGTTTCTTATTCAACACTTGATTGCTTATATGGTTCAAATGATACCTTAAATGTTACTCAAATTGGGAACCTTTCATTTAATAAGTAATAAGTTATTAAACTAGTAGTATTTGAAAGCTTCAAATCATGAGCTCAAGTCTAGTGGGCAAGCTGTAAAGTTCTATAACTTGAAATATTTCTACATTTTAATTATTCGAAGTTCTAATAACCACCCATCTTTTATTTAATAAAATAAAAACTTAATAATAAAAACTGATTTAAGTGATTGCTTCATTGTTCAACAAAAGTTTGTAATCAAGATATTACTTTACCAAAACACACTTAATAGATAAATCATGTCCCTTTGTAACAAGAGTGGCCTAAGTTGCTAAGGCAAACTCACGACCGACCTATCGCCCCTGTCACAACAGTAACAGTCGCAAGCTAAAACGAACCAAGTCAAGCTGTTGCTTTTGCCAACAATTGCAAAAGCCAGCAACCCACCGCCACATATCAACACAGCTACCACAACGGAATAACAGGAGGAGAAGTTTGAGGAAAGCAAAGGAAAGGAAACTATTTGTTGTTGGAATTTGGAAACTATTTGTTGTTGGAATTTGGAAACTGGAGGGGAGGTACTGAAGCATAAGCAGTTGCAGAAAGGGGGAAAAAAAAGGAGAAGAAGATTGATAGTAATAATAATGGGGGCGGAGGTGGAAACGCAGGAGCCATTCATGGGTGTGAAGGCTCGTAGAAGGGCATCCATGTACCGTAAGCAGCAGCAGGGCGACTACCTCCAAATCTCCAACAATGACAACATCCTCAAGCTCCTTAACAAACAAGGTCCGTTCAATAAATTTTCTAAGTCGATTAGGGTTTCTTTCTTTGTTTCCATATTCTTTTTTTCTATTTAAATTCTCTTTTTTCTGTCCAGAGTTTCAATATCTTAATTCACCCGCGTGTTTCTGTGGCCAATTTGGTGTAATCCCTGCGTCAATTGAAATCAAATTGAATCCCACCCATACTTGAAACGTGCTCTAGAATGTCTGAAAATTATGGGTTCCATTGACAACATGTCCTGCTTTTTCATATCTAGAGGAGCACTGCAAATATTTGTTTCAGTTGCTTTCATATAATCGTAGATCCAAGGAATTTGCAGATATTTGCTCCCTTTTTCCCTCGGCAATCACTTAAAGAAAGAATCTTGTACAATTTTGATGATCCCATCGTTAGATATGCAAGGTTATCTTTGATTACAAGGTTTACAAATATGACTTTTCCGTATGTCCTGTTCTGCTTATGTATGTCTGTCGTTGGTCCTGATTTCTGAACTGCTTTATCACAATTGTTTTGATTTTTACTGATCAATACCAGCAATCATTACATCTCTGCAATAACCCATCAACAGTCTGTCTCCATTGCTGGTGTATTTGATAGAAAACCACTTTCACACGGAAGATTGTGCCAAAAGTCCTGTAATCATTAATTATGCGCACTCCACTTTGTAGAGAATACATACATACATACATTGTATACATCACTACCTTCTGTTGTAGCGCTACTGTTATTGTTGGATGTTGGTGAGGGACCGTTGCTATTATCTTATTTTGATATGCTGAAGTCTATCTCTGTTTCTCTATGATATCATGGCCTTGTCCTTGCCCTTAATCTGAGAGTCAATGTTATTAAAATTGAATTTGAATTTTTACTTACATTCATTGAACATTTTTGGCAAGTTGAACAATAGGGGGCAGGACACTTATGACCGGTAATCATCAGTAATAAATCATCAGTCAAGCCCGTTACCTTTTAAACCGTCAAATTTTTCCAGCACAGCCATGTAGCTACGTGATGATTTACTGTAAGGGTGATTTTATTTTATTTTATTTTTCAATCAAATCAAATAGCGCCAACCATTTTTCCACCGACGTGGACACTTCTCAGCCCTTTTTCATCTAAGAGTGCTCAGTCATGAAAACCAGTGAAGAAAGACCTTGTAACTATGGAACTTTTGGAGTTAGATGAGGAGATGTGACAATGCAGAGGTAATAAGAGAAAATGCTATGTCAAATGTAAATGCAAGGAAGAGTTTCATTTTTAAAATAAGATATAGAAGATTGTATTTGTTTCTAAAACAAGATCAGGTAAGATGATTGTAGGAGGTTTGCTCAGCTACCTGAGCTTGTTTTGTTGAATATTGTAAAAATTTATCCAAATTGCAGTTTTTCATTTTCAGCAGGATAAACCTGATAGATTATTGGAAAATGTCATTGCTATCTTCCTAATGAAAAACCACAGAGCCTTGTGGCAAATAATATAAAAAGAATCATCATTCAGAGGCTCAATGATCATCCTGCCAAAGTGCAGTCCTGGGAGGGCAGTAGATAAGTGAAAGCCTAATGTCTTTTGAGTGGCTTTGCCCAGGCTCAAACCCAGGTCTCATGATTTGAGAAACACAATTTCAAATTAGCTTTTGAATTAGCCTAGGTAAGAAAAAAACTCAAAACTTTCAAAATTTGACAATCCATTTGGCATTTGCAAAAGCTAACCATTTTAAAATCCGGGACTTTTTGTCCATGAAAAGAATGTGCTTGGTCGTTCTGAGAGCCCCAAAATGATTATTAAAAAAAAAAACAGACTTTCTTAGAAAAGCTTTGTGGGTCTTGCAATGGCCTGTAATTTTTGAAGTTAACATAGCCATTTTTCTGGAACAGGGCAGATTTTGTGAAGGGCCAACAGTTTTGAAAGAAGATGCATTACTTATTACTCAATTCATATCAATCTTGGATTTCTGAAAACAATGGTTTTGCAAAATCAGTATTTTCAATACCTTATCAATATCTCGCTTTGTGGTTACTAAGTATAACTTGACTCCGATAATAATAATGCTTCTGTTACTGGTAATAACTGGTCATAAGGTTCTTGTCCCCCTATGATTCAACCTTCGCAAACCTTCTTGGATCTCTCAGATTACATCAGTTTCAGAATTTCTTTTATGGAATAGTTTTGTTCATAACTAAGTGTTGGCCACTAGAGTTGAGCCTGTGGCTTGAGTTATTGCTGAGCCCTGGTAGTTTTTGAGAAAACACAAAAACTTGTTTTTAAAGCAAGTTAACGTTATTAGATAAATTTTAAAATTTTCTTTACCTTTCTGAAAATGTTCTGAACTTATTCATAACCAAAAATAAAAATAAAAATGTGTTTATCATGGAACCAAGATAACCAAAGTCTTTAAGTAACTGAAATAGAACTAAAACAAAGGATTAATAATTTTACTACTATGGGTAAAACTTTTGTACATTGGAAGCTTGCATTTTGGAGCCACAATAATTTCAGGTTTCTTGTCTGAAATTTGCAATGTTCGTCTGTAGGTGATCGGCAAGTTCTATTTGCTGATAATATTTTAAAAGTTGGCAGATCAGGTAAAATCAAGCAGCAGGTACTTCTCATAACTGATGTTGCAATTTACCTCTTGGATCCACAATTTGGCAATCTGCACCGCCGAATAGCATTACAAACAATTGACAGAGTGTGCTTAAGTGAGCTAAGTGACAACTTTTTTGTACTTGTCATTCCTTCGGAGTATGACTGTTTACTAGCAAGTACTCGGAAGACAGAAATTGTGACAGTTCTTGTTGAGGCAACAAAAAAAATAATGGACAGTCCATTAGAAATTAACTTCTCCAACAAGTATGTACTCTTCTATATTGTTTTCTCGCAATATTTTGAAAATGTTGTATTTGTTTCTTCTTTATTATTTAAGTTTTTTATTTGTACGTTTGATGACTGTAGGTTTGAATATTATGTTGCGTCTGATTCATGTCGAGAGATATCCTTTGAAGTCTCAGAGAGTACGTGTTGACAAATTTGATTGATTAATTCATTAGTTTATTTTTGTTCTCACTAAATGTTTTTTGAAGTCTCAGAGAGTACGTGTTGACAAATCTGTTTGATTAATTCATTAGTTTATTTTTGTTCTCACTAGATGTTTTTCCCCCCTGGTTATTAGGTGGCGTGAAGACAAAGATAGTGCAGAAGTAATTTGTTAGATAACAGGGTAGTTTTTCTAAGGTGTAAATTTACCATTTCTTTTGTCATCTTTTTTCAAATAATATAATGCCGACAAGGTGTTATATTATAGGGCAGTTTTTCTAAGCTGTAATTTTACCATTTCTTTTGTAATCTTTATTCAAATAATGTAATGCCGACAAGGTGTTATATTATGCTACTCTGGATGGGAAATAATATTTACAAACAAATTGTTATTTAACTTTTTGAAGATGGTTGAGGCTAGGTTAACTTTCTCTCTTTAGAGGGATACGATGTTTTCAGTAATAATCGATTTTTGATGTAATGTTTGAATTGCATTATTAATGCTTGCAGTATTTTCTTGTTCAAAGAAATAGAGTATTGATGTCTTTTTCGGTTAACACAGTAGCTCTTAAACCAAGGGAGGAGATTGTTACCGTTATATTGGGTGCTTCACTGCCGGAAAATTCTCCCCGCTGGACGGAACTTGATTCCAAAAATTTTACTTATCCCTTTCACCAATAGCTTTTGAACGGAAATTAGTATCTATTTTGCTTTTCTGTGTCCCAATTTCATCTATACTTTAAACCAATTTTGTCATAGTTAAAAATCAAATTCGTCTACAGTTAAGTAAATCATCAATGATTAAAGTCTGCTCCACTGCCCATTACTTTAGATGCTGTAGCTTGGTCATGTTTTTGAACTTTTTCTTATCACATCAAATAATGAAAGCATAATTAGTGTGAAAAGCAAAATTGGTGACACCTGAAAACAAAATTGGTATTCATTTCAACAAATGTCATACCAAAAAAAAAATAATTGCTTTCTAGTTAAATTGATGAATTTAATTGATCAAAGGAATATTGATGAAATCTAGTTCTTTCACAATGTTAGCTATAGACATGGTACCATTTATTCTAGTAGACATGGTACCATTTATTCTAGTATGGATCCAAAAAATAGCATAATTAGCATAAATAGTGTTCTTAAAGTGTTACTATTAAAGTTGTTAAGTTAAATCACAAATACAAAATTGATTATGATTTCAAGCTAATCATGCGGTAGAGTTTATTGGTAAGAAATTTTGTTGACAAGAAAAGGTGAAAATGAATTATGCCTAATTTCATTATCAACATATGACTAAATGATTTAAAATAATGATGCATTTGGTAGATTGAGCCATAGAAGAAGACTTTGCTGAATTGGATAGGGAGCTTGCAAGATTCAAATCTATAGCCAACTAGATTTGTGCTATCAACTAAGACCTTATGGATTTGGGGTATTGTGGAAGCACCATGCATTGCAAAGAAATTAACTATTGCCTAAAAGTTATAATTAAAATCTTATAGCTATCTTCTACAAACTATGAAATTTATAGTAGTTTCAAAATTAGTGTCTATGTCAATAGATTGTAATTTTATGGCTAATTCTACCTTAGCTATTGGGAGTCATCACACCTTCATTAGTCTAGGCAATCATATCCATGGCATAGTGCCAACCCATTCCCTCACTAGTATTGGTAGTCTCACTATATCATAATATGCCATATGGAGTATTGAAACCATTTCTTAATAAATTGATCAAGCCATCAAGATTATCACATGCATACCCTTACTAGTCTAGGCATCCATAATCTATTCATCAAGTTTTAAAACTATTAGGTCTATACACTCACCAGGCCATATCATACCATTAGGACTATTGGGCTCTAGGCTACATTGGTCTAGGCATTCATTCTAGTCATCATCATACCACACATCACATAAGTTTAATAGCATACAAGCATGAGATACACATATACATCAAACCACACAAATCAATACATCACTAGGGGTGAGGACCTACTTAAGACATCGTAAAAATCAAGTCAAACATTGAACTCATAACAAGAATGTCCAAGGTTTCATAGGATCTTAGAGGTATCTATTGCACAATTTAAACACATCCAAAAAGATATGAGATTCAAAAAAGATGTAGAAAATTTAGGCTTTGAGTGCATAAGACATCTTGAATTTCTTAGATGTCTTAGTTTGAGATGTCTAAAGTAAAGTTGAGATGTTTGGGAACATGGAAAGATCTAGATTGAAAAATTGTAAGTTTTAAGTAAGATGTCAAGTGAGGTCAGACATCTTGAAGGGCTAACATATCTTAACCCAAGATATCTTTAAAAAGTGACATGTCTTGCTTGTTAACATCTTCTGTCATGCAAGACATCTTGAGCATAGCTAGGACATTTGGCTAGGCACATGCAGATCTCAAAGGAGACATATGGACTCCCATGGAATGACTTTTTTTTTTTTTTTTTTGAGAGAATGTTTGGGAGTGTATTATTGGAAAATTATAGTACAGGAGTATACAATTTGAGGGTCATCAAAAATGGCCAGCGGAGGGGGGGGAGGTGGAGACCACCCCCATACAAAAATCCAACACCACAAATGACGAGCTGGAGCCATGCGCGTGTGCGGCAAGTAGTCCCCCATGGAATGACTTGATAAGCCATAAAAATGAGAATTAATGACTTCAATACTAAGGAATTCAAATCGTAACTAACCAAGAATTGACAATTCCCAAGACATTTATTAATTTCACCTAGAAATCCAAGATGATGCATATTGATGAGTTGCCATTTAACCCAGCCATCACATACGCAATATCGCAGCCTATCTCCTCATCTATAAATAAGAGGTAGGCAGTACTGATAGTAAAGAAGTCATTTTAGAGTTAGTTTTGATTTTAGTTTTCATTTTTCTCTCAACCCTTTTCCTCTCAATGTATGCTCGTAGTGTGGTGATTGTAATTGTATGACATCCTTATTTGAGTGTGACGTACTTGGACATGCACATGACCAGCAATAAAGATCGAGATTACTTTATCATTGCAGCATTCACTTGGCTTAAATCATTTAATTAATTGTTATTTACTACTTTCTTAGTTAATATCCTCTCACCCTAAACTCCTGTTAAATGCGGAATGAGTACAACTTGATTACGAGCATTTAAGTGTGACTACTTGGTAACCCAGTAGCGTACCTAGGATCTGCGCTTGGTAATCCCAGTGGTGGTCATGCACGAAATCCAAGATGTGTACGGATGATTGAGGAACGGATGCTCATCGCACTTAGGCTAGCTTAGATTCTCTCTCACCCTTTCTCTTTTAGCTTAGTTAATATTATCTTCCATTTTCTTCAGGAGTAGCATTAGCATAGAACACATCATACACCTCACTTTGGACTAAACTATACATGACAAAGTTAACACTAGTCTAGGTGGGAAGACAGCGAACTGCAACCTAAGAATAATTGTCTAGATATCACAACTTGTCTGTTTGTGGAGTTTGACCAGATTGTGCATGTAACACTCGTATTCGTATGGTTGAGTGTAGAGGGTACCTCGCCACTCATCATTGGTGCCATTGTCAGGGACAGTGCTAGCTATCTAGATTAGTTATATCATACAAGGTCACTGTATAGGAATTAATGATATATCTTTTAGCAAAGAAAAAAATAATTATACAAAGTCACACATAAATTCACACACAATTTCACAACCATGCCTCTCCTACAAGACCATAATAATGTCACACCTAGTGAGGAAGTTCATTGGAGAACCAACGAACTATATGACAATGAAGATTGGAGTACGCAACTCGAGGTGGAGATTTCTTATAAACATAAACAAAAGCAACATCATCCCAACGCACAAAAGCATTACTTACCCGATGACGATGAATCCCTACTAGCCACTACAAGCCTCACGCAAACATAAGAGGTTGTTCGAATCTCCCGTAGGCATTGTAAAGAGAGCTGTCTACCCAGGCTCGATTTAAACAACTTCCCTAATTTTTCAGGAGGCTATGACTTAGATCCCCATCAACATTTACAATCCTTCTACGATACCTGCGCATGGAACAACATTGATAACGGTTGGCAAAAACTTAAGCTCTTTCCTATGACACTCGTTGGCCAAGCAAAAGTATGGTATAGATCATTAAAACCAAATTCAATACGACATTGACCAACAATGGTAGAACTCTTTAACGAAAGATATCAAACCTACGCAAGAGTGTCGGCCTTGAGGAAACAAATCCAAGAGTTGAAACAAGCACAACATGAACCCTTGGACATGGCCTTAGAAAGATATTATGCACTGTTAAACAACTATCTAAGCCATGGGTTCTCCAAGAAAAGGCTAATGTACCATATCATTGATGGGCTATGTAATGAAACAAGAGAGACCTTAGGAATGTATGCCCAAGGTCAACTATACGAACTATGAACCTATCAAGTCCAAGAGCTTATTAAGTGGGTAGTAAAAGAGGAAGGAGAAATGGCTAGATGGGAGAGTGTTGAAAAACATCAACAGGACCAAAATCTTAACTTAACAAAGGTCCATGATCATAAAAATGAGAAATCAACCTATCACAAGGAGAAAGAACCATCTTTGTCGGTACAACAATCATTAGAGGAAGTCAAGGCAAAGATTAATAAGATGTTGGAATGGATGTATAAAAAGTGTGGAGAATATATCGATATCATTGGAGATAGAGTTTTGACAACCCGAGAAGTAGGACAAAGTATCAGTAGACATCAAAAAGAAGGCATAAGGAAAATAAGAGCTCAACTGCCAATCACACGTATGAATGCAACATTTGCTTGTATGATCACCCCAAGGGCCAATGCCCAATCTTGTTACATTTATATGAGCATTGAGAAAGCACGTTACATCCAGAGTTCATACAGAGATACTGTGTTCGATCACAATGGAAACAATCCCAATCATGGGGGAAGCCACCCCTAAACTGGAGACACCCTTCATATCATCTGAATCCAAATGCTTATCTAGTCCAATACCCTTCTTCCCCAATTGGGTCAACATACTCTATCTCACCGCATTGTTATTCTCCTTAATACTATTAGCCTATGTCCTCAACACAACCACCGCCTTGTGCACCACACACTTCTCCTAATTTTCAACATTCTCATCCTTTCCCTCCTTCTACATCGCCACCAATTGTTCCTAAGGCATCTGCACCATAGCAACAACCCCCAAACGTTACTTGTGCTACTATTGCCAATAGCAGTGAGAGACCTCAGCAACATTGAAGGTGTTCCTTCTTTAGAAATGACCCTAGGAAGGGACAACACAACTCCAAGGCCACTACATCCTCCAACTTAGCACAAGTCCAACCCTGTGGTGCACCCTTATCTTTGAACCCAACGCCTCATGTTACTTCATTAGGGCCACCAATTAACACTCCAACAATCATACAACCCAATGAACACAGGCATGGAAGGCAACATCCCAATCCTTGCATACCATCTTACAGTCACAAATATCATAGTGGGTCAACTCCTTACCAGGGAACCACATCTTATAAATTTCTCCACTACGCTTACTATAATCAAGTGTGTGAACCCCAATGGGGTAAGTATGACCAAGTCCCAATATTTCCAACATGCAAGGATTCTCATCTTCCATTTGTTAATCCTTGCTACCATTTAGTTATGGGGGACATCCCCCATTCTAGTAACAAGTAGGATTAATAACCACTTTTATTTTCTTTGATTTTATAACTTTTTATTTTTCAGTTTTTCAATTTTCAATTTCTTGTTTTATCATTTTGTCTTTTTTATCTTTTTACGTTTTTGAAAGTAATCTCATCTATGAATAAAATAATCATGTAGCTCGTTGGTTGAGGTGTGTTCTATGTTATCGAGTCTCAAGTGATCAATTATTTGGACAGTGAGCCCATTACACCCACTCATCCATTCTACAAATAAGCGGTTTTGTTTGAGGGTACAGTGATATTCTTGACATTCTTAAAACTTAAAATTAATTTTGTGTTCATTGTACCCATAATGAAGAAGGATGGACCAAGAGGGAATGATTAATGTATGACATCAAGGGGACTTGAGGATTCTCTTTGGTGACGTTTGTGGGAGTTATCATGCAATATAGTTGCACTAAGATCCTTGTAGATCTAACGAGAAATGGGAGTAAGAGTAATTAAAAGGGCACTCAAAAATCCAATGTTGTTCTAGGGGTTTCCATTGGAAAGGCATGCACCCATGCCTGAAGGTTGGCGGCTTCTCTGGATTCAGCGATCAAAAAAACAAAAGAGAAGAAGAAAAGAAAATGAAAAGAAAAGTGTCACAAAACAAAAATCACTCCTCCCTTGAACAAAATGCCAAGTGATCGTACGCTATGTTGTTATGGTACTCTCATAGTTTCTCATCATGGGATGAAACAATGCGATGTCACTAATTAGAGGAATGGACTTGGTCCTGATCTTGGAACGACGGGTTAATTAACCCTTAATCATGCTTTACACGTAGGATTCACTGTGCCCTGGGTCAATTACCTCATGTCCCAATCTCTACAATCGCTTCTATAGTTTGTCTCATCTCACTGTTCATGTAATTTTAGATCGTGTCGTGTGTAACATAGAATTCTTACCTCATTCTAGTGATATTTACATGTGTGTGTTTTGTGGAATCAGTGTGGATTACATTTAACCCTTCAAGTGCCCATGGACACTTTTAAGTGTGGTTACACAAGGGCATTATAGGTTGAAACCTACTTTGGGGAGGATCCACTTATGTAATCTTTTGTAATTTTCACTCATGACACAATTCACACACACCATTTATTACCCCTAGCATATTGCCAACAATTTTCTTTCCCTTATTACTATCCCTCCGATTCAACGTTCCTATGAACCATCACATAGCCTTTTTCTCTACCATCCGAGGTCCTTATTGATAAATTCCACACCATCATAATTATTTGTGCCTTTCGAACTAATTCAATTATCCTATAACCTCTTAACAATAGCCCCATGTCCTTAATTCCCATTTTTAATTCCAAAAATACCTTAAAAAATTTGGTATCTTTCATTGTGTCCAATATCACTAGGGCCGTGATATTGCGTACACAATGTAACGTATGCGATATCGCATCCCATCCAGCTATAAAAAGATGACCCCCATGCAACACTTAGCATCATTTTTCACAAATCACGTGAGAGAGTTTTTGGAATTTTTCTCTACGACTTGCGAGTGTGACACCCTTGCTTTTCTACCTATATGTCGCTCACTGGTACTTCAATTTTTATTCTGTCTAAACCTACTTGAACCTAGAGTGTTTAGCTTAGTCATGGGGGAGGGACATATGTTGAATAGCACATAACATTTTTGGAATTTTTCATCACCCAAGGGAGATTATCAAGGGTAATTAGTTGTAAAATTAAGAATAAAATGTGTCAAAAACAATTTCATCCCCTTAGGTACATCGGGAAACTAAAATTGGAAACCACATAAGTAAAAAGGACCCATTACTATAATCTTTCGGGAAACATCACATGGAGATAAAATAAATAAATTAATTAAAGCAAGTAGTAAGGTATAACTTAGCTTTAGAAACAACTGTACTAATGCTTGGCCCCATGTGATTGCAAATGGCCCCAAAACATAGACAATAGGAAGGTCCTACTAAAGGTGGAAGCAAATGACCTAGGAGAGGTGAAGAACAAGTCCCTACTAGACAACATGTGGAGCAGGAGGAACAATCATTTATAATTCATCAAGAGGACCCTCCTACTGTATAGTTCGGGTAGGCAGAAGGAGGAGTTGTTGCAACACCTAAACAGGGACAACATCTCACGTTGCCCCAGGATTATGTTTAGGCTATCCACAAAAGGTCCACGTTCACTATGGTGATTGTGGAATTAAAATTTGAATCTTTTATAGAGTTCACTTCTAAGGCTATTAGGGATCACCTCAAAGGATCTCCCTTATGGCCTACCCTCTCTGAAAGTAGTGCCTGGTACCTAGGGGAGATGTACCAATTCTAGCACAACAGAGAACAAGGAACCACTATTAATATTTGTGGTGTGACAGTTAATTTCTTCACGTAGGCCATTTTAGAAGTACTAAACATTCTAAATATAGGGCTCCAGGTTTCTTAGTTGTCTACCCATTCAGACCCCGATGTGCGATGAGTTTGGTTGGAAAGGGTGTATGGTAGGGATAAGACATTTGGAGAGTTGACGATGAAAGAGAGGATATATTTCAAAATTGGAACATATCACCTCTTCCCTACAAAGGGCCTGAAAAGGATTTCAACATATGCGGCAAGAGGTTGTGCAATACTGATGGGGAAGGTTAATGCTAACTTGCCTCATCTATACCTTACAGAGATCCTGAGGCAGTTTGAGGAACGGAAGATAGGGAAGATGGCGTTGCCCTTCCCTTGCCTTATCAGGAAGCTATGCCAACGTGTTGGTATCAGGGGGTACACTAATGATGTCCTCTAAAAAGCCAAAAATGCTTCATATGTTGAACTGTTAAAGCCACCAGCTGCAAGGAAAATCACTGGGGAGATGCTGGGACCAGAACAAGAAGAAGAACAAACGGCTAAACCAACTGCAACTCAAAGTGCAAGACCCAGCCAATTTCCAAGTACAAGACCTAGCCAATAATAGGAAGTAGAGCCTAGCATGGGCTAGGATCAACTACCACCACTGCAAGATTATAGATTGTTGATGAGCCATCTCAGAGCCATCGCCGAGACGGTTAGTTGGGGAAGTTGTGATGATGCAAATCTCTTCCGCATCAATGACGATTCCATACAGCCCACAGTTTCTTTGGATCTTGCAAGGGGTGAGGTATCCATCCACATAGAAGGAGGGGAGAGTATTTTCTCACAACAAATCTCAGGAAATGCTGCATCTTTCCAAGTGTAATTAGAAACTAGTGAAGGGACCATAGTGGTGGTCATGCAACACCAGGATGCAGTAGGAGCCATAAAAGTTGTCACAAACCATATTAAAGAATCATTCAATGTACCTGTTGTACCACTGGTAGATCTCATGGGAGCACGGGATGCTCAAAATTTGGCCAAAACCTCAATGACTCCTACGGAACATGAGGACGTGCTTGATCGATTGCTACAAATAGGAAAAATAATGATGTCCATGTTTGACATCCCTCAAGATGTTATAGTAATTCAATCGGACCTCATTTTCTTTAAGCGGAAGTTTGTCTTAACAGAAGTGAGGGTTGAGCATGTTGAAGTAGAGGTGTAGAAATTACAAGAAAAGCTCATGGCCCTACAAGTAGCATAATGGGAACCTTTGCAATTTGTTACCACAGACTAGCTGGACAATTTCAAAACTGAGCAGCTAACCAAGCTACTAATGGAGAATAAAAAGATGGCTAAAGAAAAAGAGAAGGCTTTTTGGAATGCCTCTATAGCATAGGCAAACTCATGCGCATATCAAGGCACTCAAAGCCTTACAAAAGGAAAATAAGTAGCTTATTGCCAACAACCTTCAGTTGACTGCTATGGAGAAGCAAAAGAATGTTCTTGAAGAGCATTTCCATTAGCTGCGAGAACAATTCATCTAAGTCAACCAAGACATGAGCTGTTTAGCCAAGGAGAATTGAACCCTCTCAATGGAGGAGGTACACGCAATCCGTCAAAAGATAGCTATCGAAATAAGCACATGGAAAAATGAGGCTAAACGACATGAAAAGATAAAGGAGCACTTCTGGGACTAGGTGGGGATGTACAAATAGATCCTTGAGAAGGAGATTCATATGGAGAAGGCCTACATCAGTGCTATCAGTGCTCAACACATTGGCTGGTGGGCCATATTGGACACATATGCATTTTTCCACTAGGCGGAAGTTAAGAACTAGGACCTGTAGATCCAAGATCTTACAGAATACATGGAGTTGGCAAACTTGCGATATGCCAACCTTGCCATGTTAACAGTAGGACGCCCGAGAACAGAGCTCGAGCAACAGGTAGCTACCACCCACATCAAATATGAAACAAAATTTTGCAGAACGCAAGAAGATGCTGCAAAAACTAGAGATTGCAAATTTTGAACTTGAGGTGGTGAAAGCAAGCTACCAAGGACAAAAAGGTATCCCAATAAATTTGGCTCAATAGCTTGTGGATTTTCAAGAATACAAAGATAAAGCCATAACCTACGAAGAGGAATGACAGGTGTTTACGGCTTGCTATGTCAAGGCCAATCAAATGTTTTTGCAACTACCCTGTCCATGGGAAGTGCCAACTCCATCAAACATCAGAACATTAGCATGGATGGCATAGGATCCCCAAATCGAAGAGGAGAAACTCCAGGCCATACTTCAACACCATCAAGCCTCAAGACCTAGAGCACAAGACAAGGGGAAAGCACCTATGAAGGAGCCACTGCCACCAGGAACTACATGAGTTCAACGAATTTTGTAGCTGTAGCACATTCTTTGTGTTGTGTCTTAATTTTTTCTTGGTTCCACACTGCGGCATAAACCCAATTTCACCATCCAATAATTTTGTACCTATCCACTATGTAATCAATGGAGCTAGTTCTTACTATAACTCGAGGACGAGTTTTCACTCAGTTGTGGGGGTATGATGAGTCTCCATTTAACCCAGCCATGATATATGTGATATTGTAGCTTGTCTCCTCATCTATAAATAAGAGGCAAACAATAACGATAGTAAGGAAGTCAGTTTTAGAGTTAGTTTTGATTTTAGTTTTCATTTTTCTCTCAACCCTTTTCCTCTCAGTGTATGCTCGCAGTGTGGTGATTGTAATTGTACGACATCCTTATTTGAGTGTGACGTACTTGGACACGCACATGATTGACAATAAAGATCAAGATTACTTCATTATTGTAGCATTCACTTATCTTAATCATTTAATTAATTGTCATTTACTACTTTCTTAGTTAATATCCTCTCACCCTAAACTCCTGTTAAACACGGAATGAGTACGACTTGATTATGAGCATTAAAGTATGACTACTTGGTAACGCAGTAGCATACCTAGGATCTGCGCTTGGTAATCCCAATGGTAGTTGTGCACGAAGTCCAAGATGTGTATGGATGATTGAGGAACGGATGCTCATTGCACTTAGGCTAGCTTAGATTCTCTCTCACCCTTTCTCTCTTAGCTTAGTTAATATTATCTTCCATTGTCTTCAGGAGTAGCATTATCATAGAACACATCATACACCTCACTCTGGACTAAACCATACGTGACAAAGTTAACACTAGTCTAGGTGGGAAGACAGTGAATTGTGACCTAAGGATAATTGTCTAGATATCACAACTAGTTTGTCTGCGGAGTTCGATCAGATTGCGCATGTAACGCTCGTATTCGTATGGTTGAGTGTAGGGGGTACCTCACCACTCATCACATATCTAATTAAACCTTCTCTAGTTACAAGAATAGTGAAATTAAGTAAACCCAGATTGTCAGTACCATAAGAGAGATTTCCAAAATTACACTTGATCCAATGTACAAAAATTAAAATCGTACACATAGTCCTTTGAACCCTAAATTATAGAGAGGAAAATTCATGGTAAAACCTTACTAAGAAATACTTCAAGAAACCTTGGCTTATTAACTCATCTAATTCACTTAAGACTCTTAGCAAACATAGTAATGTTGAGGATGTAACATCCTATTCTTGGATGTTAGGACAAACATCAAATATACGTTATATTTGATATTATGTATAGAGATTACAATAGGGAAAATGCATAAGGAAATAAAAAGGAACTTTATTAATGAGGAAATTGGAAAATAAATAAATATCTCTAGGTTATGCTCCAAGGTTTATCTTCCTTTGGCATCTATCCCTTAGAGGCAATCTAGCACTACCACCATGCTTAGGTCTATGTTTGGCTAAAAACAATTATCGAGCCCATCTTTATCTTATTTGATTTAACCTTGCTACTTGCCTTTACTAGCTCCACAACTCTATGTTGACATGACCTTTAATTGCAATGTATAAATTCTTGAGGTCAAACCCCTAAAGGATCTCTCAAGAGACCTACTTGTTACATAATGTTCCCTTTTATTAAGGGTCTTATTATAATAACTACATCACTTGGTTACACAAAAATACCATCTTGGTTATAGAATAAAACCATTTGAGAATGAAGACTTGACAAACTATCCCTCTTAGCTTTTGTTTGTTCTTGAATGGATCCACATTAAGGGCTTTCTCCATGCTCTAGTGCTTTAATTTCTCCATTATAAATAGTGTTTTAGATTTAAAATTCTCCTACTTATATTGCAAATGAAACTATAAGTGAGCAAAATATTTGAGAAAGATGAATTTATCATGTTAATAAAAAAGATCATCACCGAGAGGCTCAATGCTCATCTTGTCAAGATGGGGTCCTAGGAGGATTGGTGGAATTATCATGTTGATAACTTACATTAATTCTCTTTGTAATAGCAAAAAGCAAATCAAGGGTCTACCAACTATCAATCACAAATCTTAACTAGTGTTACACTATGCATAACTTGTGTTTCTAGTTACCCAAGTGAAGGTAGGACAAATCCTTATTTCCAACTTCTATTACCAAGGAATATTTACCTACCTAATTCAAAGAATATAAATTAAATAAACAAAAGAAAATGTGAAAAATAAGAAATGAAATAAGGGTTAAGAAACTCCCTATTTTTCATTGACCTTTGGGAATCAAGGATATAGTCATAGTTTAGCCATAAGGGAAATATGATTAGAAGTCCATGTTTAGGATGGTAATGTTTGATTTTGCTTTTTGATTTCTTTAGAAATCAACTCTAATAACTTGATAACTTGAAATAATCAGGTATTATAACAATTTAATCTAATGTCTTGATGAAGAAGGATGTTAATCCAACTTTAGCAATCACATCAACATAATTGGTAAACTATAGTTGTTGATGCTTACTATATATTTGCATCATCTACTTCTAAATTCAAAAACTTGACTCATCTATAGATGATTTAATGTGGGTGATGTATGCACTAGCTAATAGAATTGTATGACTAATTGATGATTGCATCTTTAGTACCAACACCAATGCACGAGTCTTCTCTAAAACCTTAATCATTCTTTCCTCTGCATGATTTGAAAAATTGAATTTTTAGATTTCAAATTTCTTAAATTTTATTCCAACCTTGCATTAACTTGAACATATGTTGGTCTTGATCTTCATGCTAATGCAAGGCCCAAGGTGAACTTGTAGGGTAATGTCTTTTATTGGATGGGGTTCTTGCAATTGCATTATATGTTAGGATCTTCGTACTTATTCTTGGGTTCTTTCCTAACTTGTTCTTCCTCATAGATATCATAAATCTTGTTAGAACAAAATTTTGATTCACCATGATGATCAATATTTATTAAGTAATTTGGTTGCTTGTTGGGTTGGTATAAGTCTTCCTTACATAGTTGATTTGTGAATTGATTTTTCATTGCTTGATTTCTTGGATTGATAATGATTTTGCTTCATTTCTTAACTCTTATTTATCTTTGTGCCCCACTTAGAACCTTGACTTTGACAATGTAACTAATTACAAACTAGGAATTACTAAACTAGGTTGTATTATAAGCTTTATAGATGAATTTTGAGATGAGTAGCTAGATCAAGTTACCTAATCCTATGGTCCAAGGCTAATGAAAAGTTAAATTATTAAAGTTATAGTCCTATTAAGGCATGATATAAACTATTACCTTATTATTAAGTTCCCAAATGACCAATTTGACATCACCATTATATCTAAAAGACAAAAAAAATGTTAGAAATGAATATATATTTGTCCAAAATGGACATCAAATGTGCATGTTGTGATATGTTAAGGTTATTACCCCTAAAATAATAAAATATATTATTTTATTACTCAATCAAAAATTATTAAATAATTATCTAGGCTTTGCATGTTAAAATTGAATGTGTTCAAAATGTTGAAAAACCTAAGAAACGACTATTTATTTATCTAAAATAGACATCATATGTCTAAGTCAATGTCATTTCAAAATTTTCCAAAAGTGGAAAATAATTAAATTAATTTACAATATGTGATTTAAAATTATAAACTTACATTCTAAGTTTTCTTAGCTAACCATCTAGTTAAGATTTCTAGATGTTAGTTACAAGATTTTATATTTAAATTTTGAAATTAAGTGACTTGCCCTAAGGTCCAAGTTTTCCATTTCATTAATAGGAATTGTAAGTGACCATTGTATTGGTGAGTAGACATCTGCGATTGGCTACGAAGGGGGTGATAAGGAAACATCTATGCAAATGAGGAAATATGAAGTAGGTTGTATGGATGTGGGGATGAGAGAGGCGTAGGTAGGTGAGGGTCATGGACAATAGTATAGGAAGGATGTGATGATGCCAAAAGTAGGCAAGGCAATGTGTGAAGCAAATAGGCATAAGATAACATGTAGGTGGCTAGAAAGGAAAGCAAGGAGGGTTTTAGTACGAGGGAAAATCAATGAAGAATGTAGGTTTCTAGCCTTCCTATCTACCAACAAGGATTTGTGTCACAACATTAGCTATGTGTTATGGTCCTTAGCCACATTCAATATGGAGTTCATTGTGTAGGATGCCCAACGAGTGTTAGCATATAATTAGAGATTACACCATAGCATGACCCTACATGAGGCTTGTGTGACCCTATAAAGCACACTTAACCTTATCATAGAGTAGTTTTAAGGATTCCAATGTTGGCTTTTTAGAGTAGAAGACAATCATTTTTTATTTTTAATATACAATAGGAGTTTATTTTAATAAAATATACGAAATTTCTAGATTGATTGGAAATTGTAATGTTATTTTGACTCTAATCCTTATATATATTTAAATTTTAAGGATTTGTTTTTACTACTGGGGCTATATTATAGTATTTTTAGTAAACTTTGACCCACTTGTTACACATATATATCCAAGGCATCTCTTGGAACTTTGTATCATGCAATAATCAACATAATTTCAGTAAGAATTTCACTTGTTCATAATTAATTCATCAACATCATTCATCATTATTTACTTAATCTTAAAAGTTGAACAATCAAAATGAGGAGCATGTACTATTTTGATTATATCTTAGGTATTTCTTAATATTTTTTAGTGACTCCAATTTATTTAAAATCTAAGATAGGTAGCTATGTGAAGCTAAAATTTCTTCTCAATCTCTACTACAATTTAAGAGAAATTCACTCTATAATTTGGCATATTTTTTGAGTCCTAAAATTTGACTAAAATAAATGATGGTAAATTATTGGATCTTTCTCTCTCATCTCACAAAAATTTGATGTGATCTCAAATTTTTTTAAAGCTTATATCTGTGGGAAGGTTCAACTAAAATTTTAGCATAAAAAACTAAACAAATTTTGAGTTATCATCTCTCACAATTGCACTACTAGAATTATTATGATTTTTGATAGATTGGAAAGAACATAATATAACCTTAGCTTCAAGATATCTTTTGTAGTACTTCATTTTTCCAAATTGTAGATAACTTCCTAAGCTTTCCAAAAATATAAATTTTATTAGTTGATACTTTATGAAGTCAAGATAACCAAGTAATTCTTTCATGACCTCAAAATCCTTCATTAGTATAAGAGTCATGTTTACCTACAGAATAAGCATAAAAGACATAGCTAGATGCTTCATCATCTTTGATGGCTCTCAAGATTTTAGCCTATGAACAAGGATTATCAAAGGCCTCCTTGAACATAATGATTGTTGGGAAATAATTGAAAGATGTTTCAAATTCATCCATGATTTTGAAGAATTCACAAAACTACAAATCAAAGAAAATGAAAAGAAGAAGAAGAATAACAATTTGGCTCTCATGATGCTACTAACTAGTCTCTCACAAGTTATTTTTGGTAGATATAGTCTTTATAATAATGCCAAATAAGTATGGGATAATCTCTAGTTAAAATACAAGGAAAACTTGGAAAATCAACAATTCTAGCAACTAATCTACAAACAAAAATTCAATACCCTGGAAATTGGAAGAAATACAAGCATATAAGACTTCTCTATTAGAATGTATGAAAAATTATGAAAAATAGATGAATATGGATGTGGATATACCAACAAGTAAAAGTTTTAGAAAGTTGTTCAAGCTCTCTACATAGATCCAAGATTTGAAAACATGATGGAAAACATTACTTGACCAAAGGACTTCAACATGCTTAGTATAATTGAATTAGTTATCCAGTTAGAACGCTGCAAATTATGAAAAATAATAAACAATCTAGTGAAGATTATTAAGCCTACAAATCTAATCAAAGAGGTAGAGGTAGGCATGGAATATTTAAAGGAAGAGGAAGATTCAATTATTAGAATAAAGATCAAGAAACAAACTTAGGAAAAAATGATATTCAAAATACAAAAGGAAGAGGAAGAGGTTCAATTAGAGGAAGAGACATATGGAATCAATCTAGAAGATAAAGATAGGGTTAAGAATCAGTACCACATTGTAACTTCTACATAAAAAAAAAAGGTCATACCATTGATCACTGTTGGACTAGAATCAATTTTGAAACAATAGATGAATAAACCTCATAAATAGAACAAGATACTTCCTCATCATCTCAAAAGGATACTCAAGAAGAAGAGCCACAAAATTATGTAGCCTTCAATTCAAATAAAGAAATAAAGAAAGATTATTAGATGTGGAGAGTAGGCATTCCAATCACATGATATGCTACAAAAATTATCTTCTAAATTACAAAAAGAAAAACAATAGTGTTAGTAACATCAAAATTGGAGATGGAAAATACTTATTCATAGAAGAAATAGGAGATTGTGTAGTTAAATTAAGGAATGGACAAAAAGTCACTATTTTCAATATGTATTATGTTCCTAATCTTTCCAACCATTTCATCTCTATTGGACAAGGTTCTAATGGAGGAAATAGTATTTGTTTCATGAGCAATATCTACATTATTAAAAAACCCAATAGTGAATAAATCATGAAAATCAAAGCCTTGAATGATAGAATGTATTTTCTTCAATGTGACTATTTCAATTGATGAGTAGTGAGCAGTACCTATGTCCAACCATACAAATCACTAGTGTTCACTAAGTGATTTAGTCAAATTCCATAGACTTTAGCTCTCTAACAATTGAGGCATCTGATTTTTATCATTTTATGTTTTATTTTTTAAGATTCCTAAGTAGAAAAATAAAGTAATTAAATGTGTAATTAATCTAATAACTAAATAATACTTAACTAATCCTAACATAAGCATTTGTTCCCACTTTTCATACACATCCTGAACACATTGCAACACTACTGGGTTACCAAGCATTAGGTGCTACTGGGATTACCAAGTGTTAAATGTATGGTTGAAGTGGTTGTACTTACATGCTTTAATTATTGATATGAATTTAATTAATTCAATGCATTAAAGTAAATTTCTCAAATAACAAATGCATTTCAAGTAAACATTAAGCTAATTCCAAATGCTGCAAGATTTGTGAAGAAAGCTCATCTTTATTGTTGATCACACCAAGGTGCTTAGGTACATTAGTGCTCAAATAAAGAATTGTATAATTCTCACTCCTAATATGGGTACTTAGAAAATATTCTAACTATTGAATGGACAAAATTCAAGAGCTTTGCTAAGACACTAAGTATGGAATGTCATAAATGTGGCTAGTGAGTGTGTATTTATAGCTAAAGATAGATATAACATCAATGGGATTACATTAACACATTAGATCATACATTGACGTGACTGCTTCGATGGCATCCCGTCGATGCAACCCAAGGAAGGTACTTCATCATACCCCCACGATTGAATGAAAACTTGTTCTTAAGTGAACAAAAAAAGGAACAATTTCATTACAAAATTTTGAGAAGGTATGGGATTATTGACTAACTATAGACACATAATTGACACAACCAAGCACTAAGTGCCTAAGTGTATGGATTTACAATTATTAAAAAAATTTGGTGTTCATGACAACAATATTGAACACCATGACAGAAATTGATAGCACAAATTCTCTAATGGCTTGAAGACAAGGGAGAAAATTAGATGGTCCTAGGTGATGGAGGTTCTTGAGGTGCTAGAGAACCTTCTCTTGCTTCTAGTGCATGCGATTATGTAGGCGATGGTTGTGGCTATCCAATTGCAATTGTGAGTTCTGGTGGAACATAGAAGGCATCTAGCAATGCCTTCATCTTCCCTTCCTTACTTCTAGGATCATACATAGTCCATGTAGAATCACCAATGTGGGTTGGTATGGAAACATCCCAAGGATAAGGAATTGTAGGAAACAACTCCTTAACATTAAAAAAATAGGTAGCGAACTATTTTCATTCAATATCAAATGCCATGAGTGCATTCTATAGCTCTTGGTAATCATTCATTCTCTTAGCCAGGTTATCTACTATTGATCTTTGATCAATGAACTTCACCTTGAGAACCTCGAGTTTCACATTCGCTATCTCAAGCTTTTTCTTGGTCTCTTTATGGTGCTTAAACTCTGCCTTATACAAAAGGTACAAGCTAGCCACTTTCTTCTCCAACTCTGACCTTGGTCATCTAATAGCCAACATTGTTAAGTTTGAGTAGTAGATGTTGGAAAGCTTTATGTAATCCATCATCTCCTTGATATACAAATCTAAGTTATATTTCTACTTTGTTATACTCATTCAACCCATCAAAGATGGGTTGCTAGACATCACCTCCTTGTTGGAGCTACTAGAGGACTTCATTGACCTTTGCCTTCATCATTTGAATATGTTTTTCATTGATTTCCTTCTATAGGCCAACATGGTCCCTATAATGATTCTTGATCCTTTCTAATTTAAGGGTCTCATTTTTCCATGTAGCAATTTCAATGGTAGAATTCTAGTGAAGGGCATACACCTCCTTCATTGAGAGATTTTGATTCTCTATAGCCAACCTTCTCAATTCATTGTTTACCCTAGCAAGCTATTCCTGCTATTGTCAAATGAATTTGACATATGCTCTTTCTACATCTCAACATTATGTAGGTGATGGTTTTTGTTAGGTTAGCCTTATGTTCTTTTGGCAAACCTTCAACAAGTCCTTTAGAATGTTATATGAGGTGACATCTGCTAAGGAATAGTCAAATATCATCAACTCCTTTACATATTTAGCCTCTTGGATTTTTTGCTGAAGCTATTGAAAAGATTCATCTATTAAGACTACTTGGCTGAGTATAATGGGATCAGTGAGGTGGGCTCTAAGTTTCCAAAATTTTGTAGCCAATTGCTAAATATTAGCTTGGGTTGTTTCAAGTTAGGCATTTCTAATGAGAGCTTTGCCCTTAGCCTCAAACAACTTCGACTGGTTTGCTAAAATGGATTCTGGGATATTAAAGATATCCAAAATTAGTTGCCTAGTTCCAATCAATTAATGTAGCAACTCTTCATGTTGAGCTGCACTGAATCTCCCACTTGGTACTCTTGCAGACACCTACATGTCTCTAAGTGTAATTACATTTGGTAAAAATTCCACAGGGGTGTTGAGTGTGTTAGCCACTCTATCAGCTACCAGCTTTGCCACCATTTCTTGCCCTTTGTGTTGCATCACTAGAACAGTTGCCCCCTCACCCTCCTCCAAATGCACCGAAAATGTAGCAACATTCCTAGATATTTTTGGGAATTGCTGATATTGAGAGAACAATACTGTTACCTCTTGGGTGCTAGGATTTGATCTTGTGGGCACCTACATTCTTTAGCTCTAAACCCTCCATCTTGTTAATGGGTCATGCTACTTCATTGAGATGGCTCAAAATTGGTCTATAGATAGAGGGTTCACCACCACCATTTCCAATATGTAGTATGTTCCTAATCTTTTGAATCCTCTCATCTTTGTTGGACAAGTTTCTAATGGAAGAAATAGTATCAGTTTCAAAAGAAATTTCTACATTATTAACAAACCAAATGGTGAACAAATCATGAAAATCAAAGCCTTGAATAATAGAATATATTTTCTTGAATGTAACTATTTCAATGAAAAAGAAGATATCATAAGCAACCACACTACTTAAGAAAAGCATGCTCTCATAACATAAGATAATCAAATTCCAAATAAAGATGAAATTAAGAAAAAGGATAATAAGAATTTCACCAAGTCCAAACCTTGGCATGGAAGGAATGGTCACACCTCCTATCACAAAATTAAAAGAATGATTAAACAGGAAAAAGCTACAAGAATAAAAATTTCAGACATTCCTCAACATAAATGTGAGACTTACATAAAAGGAAAATAAACCAATTCTCCTCACAACTCTTACATGATAAAAAAGAAAAAACTCATTTAATCTTTTGCACATGGATCTTGTTGGGCCAATGCCCACTATTTCAATAGAAGGAAAAAATTATTTCATGGTCATAGTAGATGACTGCTCAAGATACACTTGAACTTACAATCTAAAGAAAAAGGATGAAGCCATCAAATACTTTAAAACTTTTCACAAATTAATTGAAAACTTTATGAATGTCAAGATTAAGGTGATTAGATCTATAACAGGAGGCGAATTCATAAATAGAGAATTTGGCAAGTTTTTTTAAAGAAAATTGTATCTTTTATCAAATGATATGTAAATATAGCTTGTAATCAAATGGAGTAGTTGAAAGAAGAAATAGAATAATACAAGACATGGAAAGGTGCTTGTTATATTGGAGTATGACCATCATAAGGTGCTTGTTAATCAATATTGGAGTATGACCATCATAAGTGCTTGTTATATTTCTAATCGAATAATTACCAAAAGTAATGAAGATAGATATTCATATGAATTCTATAAAACAAAATTATTAACTTGATCATAGAAGAATATTTCAGTGTCATTGCTATGAAAAGACCCCAAAACAATTCATTGATAAACTTGGAGACAAAGGAAAGAAATGCATCTTTCTTAGTTATGATTCTCACACTAGTGGATACAAGTGCTACAACCCAATGAATTAGAAATTACATGTTTCAAGAGATGTTATATTTAAGGAGTCAAAGTTCAATACAAGTGACTTTTTAAAATAGTAAGAGAAATTAGACATATATCATAGTTCAAAATCTTGTGTTCAAAGAGATCACTCCCATACTCAAATGCTAGACACAAATTTTGAAAGAAGAATTACAAGATCTTACAATATTAAAAATATGACATATTTAGCAATCTCAAGTGAACCAAACAATGTTAATGAAGTTATGAAATTAAATGTTAGAAAGAAGCCATGCATAAAGAGTACAATGGCGTCCAAGTCTAAAAACTACCAAGGTCACAAGTTCGTTAAGGTTTTATTAATGAAAAGGGATCTCATGTTTCGAAAACAAGGAAAAAATAGAGTTTGTGGATGTGTGGATGACATGGACTCACTACTTGTTCCATGAAAAAGAAGCTTTGTCTTAGTTATTAGTCATCAAAATTCAAAAATGAAAACCAGACATTAGCAAACAAAAACGTTAAGTACAAACAACATCACTATGTCTTGTTGGAAATAAATCAATTTTATTATAAAACAAGGAAAATTCACACCACAATAAGGAAAAATATAGAAGAAATTGTAAAATATTCAAGAAAAATAAAACATACTAATGATGTTGTAATTTTTTTTTATTAAAATAACAAAGTATAAAAGAAAAAAAGGTATATAAAAAAAGAAAGTATAAAACAAAAAATTGTAAAAAAAAAATTAGAAAAAACTAAGCCACTATAATGGTTAGCATATATAGCCATCTCCCCCATGACTAAGCTGTAAGGAGAATATCCAAAAATTTTATTGTGGTTGCCCATCCATTGAGGTGTTGCTTCCACTAGCTTGCATGGGCTCATGGGAAGGTTTGACTTATTGTGTGTTGACCAATTGCTTTTTGTTTAGGCTCTCAGGATTTTAGATCAACATGGCCCTAGAATAAGAGGTTTCATAAATGATATAAGGCCATTACCACAATGTTTGGAACTTATTTTGTTGAGGAACATGTGTGGGCATCATTTAGTTTTGTACTCCAGTCTCTCCTATATTTTCTAATAGTTCTTGTCAAGATCTTCATGATCTCCCTATTAGTAACTTTTGTTTGATCGTTGGCTTGGGGGTGGTAGGGTGTTGTTAGTTTATGTTCAACCCCCAAGCATCGCATAAGCTTGCAAAAGGTAGCGCCTATAAAATGGGTTGTGTTATTAGAAATCATTGCACATGGCATGCCAAACCTATTTAAAACATTTTGTTGTATAAATCATGCAACAATAGATGATGTACAATTGATGATGACTGTTGCTTCTACCCATTTTGTGTAGTAATTAATGACAATAATTATGTACACCTTTCCATTTAACATGGGCATGATGAAACCCATGAAGTCGATGCCCTAGATGTCAAAGGATTCTAGTGGTTGAATCCACTGTTGAGGTCCTTCTGTTTGAGAGGTCATCCCACCATTTTGTTAACAATGTTCACAAGAGTGAACAAATTGGTGGGCATCCCTAAAGATGGTTGGCCAATAATACCTTGATATCAGGATCTTAATGGTTGTGTGTGTCCTAGCATAGTGGCCCTCACAAGGACCCTCATGAGCATCCTAGAGAATACATAGTTGATCACATCAGGTATGCATCAATGAACTAGGCCATCAATGCATACCTTGTAAAGGTGTTCATTGATTTTCGTGAAGCATTTGGCTTGATGAAGAAACTATTGTTTCTTCCTATAGTCTAGCTCTTGTGGAATTTCTTGAGTGATAAGATAAGTGAGAATTCCATCATACCATTTTGGTTCATTGGGCACTTGTTCATTTATTACTCCTGTAAAGAGGATTCCATCAAGAAATTGGTTAGAGAGCAAGCTTTCCTCCTCTTTGTTATCCCATCGTAACTGAGACAGGTGAGCAGTGCTACATTGTTAGTCCCCTTTTATGAATCATGTTTTACATGAGACCCAATTTCATGTATTTGATATCAGGGTGGTCGCGATATCAAGTACATGATATCATAGCCCAAGCTATGATATCAAGTATGCAATATCATGGGGTATTCCTGGGCCTATAAATATAGCCCTTGCACACATGATTCTAAAGGAGTTTTTTAGTCAAGCAGCAAAATTCTTACAGTTTTTTCATTCAAGAGTTAGAATATTTTCCAAGTGCTTGCAGTAGGAGGTCTAAGTGTAATTGGATCTTTATTCAAGCATTAATCTACTTGAACACACCATTGTGTTAGCAATAAAGGCAAGCTCTTTGATTCATCCTTGTCACACTTTAGACTTTATTTCTTTCTGCATTTATACATTGTGATTTCATGTAGTTCACATTTAACATCATTCATTTAGTAATTAATTTTGATTAATTAAGAAATTAATTAAAATACACAAGCACGACCCCTTCAAACATACGTGTGACACTTGGTAGCTCAAAAATGGTTAGCGTTTGACAACCCAATAGTATGTACACGAAGTTCAAGATGTGTTCGAGAAGTGGGGATGGTTACTTGTGTTAGGCTAGATTAGAAAATAGTTCACTTAGCATTTAATTACTATCACTTTCATTATTGTTTTAGCTGATCAAATTAATAAAACATAAAATGATAAAAATCTTATGCCTTAGTTACACTTAACCACACACTTGCATTTCACAAGTGAGATTGGGAAGACAACAAACAAACAACATGAACTCACTATTTAGCTCTAGCGTACTTGCTAATTAAAGTCTGTGGTATTTGACTAGGTTGCACATGAACACCTATGATTCATATGTTGGATGTAGGGGTACGTTGCTACTCATCATTGGTGCCATTACTAGGGACTTTAGTTCTACATGCACTATCTAAACTTAGTGAAATTTAGTAACCTTGTTGTTCAAACCCTAAGGTTAAATATTACAAAAAAAAAATTATCACAACAACTAAATTAAATCTTAACTACACATTGCATATAGATTTACTAATATAAAATGTCTTCTTCTCACAGGAGCCTATCTTCGCCCAAGATAGACCAAGTGCCTCAACAATACCAGGTGGTATGTGCTCATCTTGATGAGTATGTACCAGACTTTATCTTCATCTTACATCAAGATGAAATGCTTCGGTGGCATGACATGGAAGACAACATTATGTTGCCACTAGATTGATCTATTCCAGCTATGCTCTAGCTAATGCTTACATGACATGGACTTCAACATCTTCACGGGGAGTATGAGATGCGAGATCCTAATTCAAGGGATTAGTATCCCACTAAAGCACAAAGGTTAAGAGATCATGAATTGGAGAAACAACATGAGCTTTCAAAGGGTAAGGGATAAACACTTTTCCACCTTTTCTTGGCCCATTGGATGGAGGTGAATACTTCTCTAGGGACTTTTCCTTTGGTGACACTCCTCTCTTTGACTTTGGTCAAGGGGCCCTCAACTAGAATGTGTAATCCATAATTCATAATCCTAGTTTTGGTTGGAATGAATCCAATGACAAAAATGGATCTAGAGAAGCAAGTCATGATAAAAGGACAAGTGGAAGTTATGATCAAAATTGTTGTCATGATCATCGAAGAGAAGGTAGTAGGTGGCAGCACGATGCAAGCACTCCTTCCTCTTCCCCTTTGTCATCATCTTCTTCTTCATCTAGCTTAGATCGTGGCCACAAAAGGCATGATCATGATGGAGGTGACCAATAGGACCAAAAAAATAGAAGGGACCATCGGGATAGTCATGATCAAAGGCATGGGTGATCTAGAGAGACCCACCGCCATGAAAGAAGGATTAGTAGAGAGCATCATAAGCACCATCACTATGGCCTTGATGAACCTCTACTTGCCACTCGGAGCATGTTAAACATTGCAGAGGTCGTGAGGATTCCAACAAGGCATGTAAAATATAGCAGAATAAAGAGGCTAGACATGAACAACATCCCTTGGTTTGAGGGAGGCTACGACGCTAATCCACAAAATCATCTCTAAGCCTTCCAAGATGCATGCGCCTTGTAGAATGTTGAGAATGATTAGCAGAAGTTGAAATTATTTCCAAGGACACTCATTAAGGAAGAAGAAAGTTGGTACTAGTCCTTGGAACTGGAATCAATCAAGCGATGAAGTATGATATTAGAATTATTTAATGACAAATATAAAATGTACTCCCAAGTGTCCAACATGAGGAAGTAGATCCAAGGGTGGAAACAAGGAAACCATGAGCCCTTGGATGTTTCTATTAGCCAATACTACTCTCTGTTGCATAAGTGTCCTAGGCATGAATATTCTCAACTTGATCAACTCCATCATATTATGTACAGGTTGCAATCCGAAATAAGGAAAACCCTTGGCATCTATCCTTAAGGGAGATTGATAGAGTTAAGCACCTATTGGATCCAAAAGTTAATTAAGTAGGTAGCCAAGGAGGAGGAAGAATTGAGAAAGTGAGAAAGTGTAGAGGAATAGAATAGGGACCCTTCCATTTGCAAAAGGAGGGTTTCGATTTTGCAACAGTGAGGATGAGTCAACAAGAGATGACATGGCTAATCAAGAAAACCTTGCCACTCTAGAAATTTTAGTCCAAAATTATGGCTAAGGTTGACCAATTATGAGACTCCATGGACAATAAGTTTTAAGTTGTTTTAAAAATTGTTGAAGAGTCCAAGGAACAAAGTGGTGAGCATGAGCATCAAAGATGTAAGGAAGCTGAACATGCCATATCCAAGGGTATGGGTAAGATGGCTGCGATAGAGATGATTACAAACAATAAATCAGATGATGATGTTAGGTGTGACATTTGCTAGTATGAACATCTTAAGGAATTCTATCCAATTGTGTCACACCTATAGGAATCTAGGGTGTATGCCTTACATCCATGACTTGCATAAAGGCAAACACCCAAAAGATTGCCTTATCCACAAGGCAACTTTTGATAGCTCCACCAACCACAACAATATTATCTAAGTGGAACTCCACCGTAACCTTATGAATTGTACCAATAGTGGAAACAATCACAATTATGGGAATTGGCACCTCCAAGATAACAATACCCCTACTGGCAACTAGATTCCTATGGTTATTATGATCAACAACCTTCATCTCCATAGGAATCTTCTAGTGATGTTGTTGCTTACCAACCTCACCACTACCCTCTTGAAGTTTACCAACAATCATATGCAAGGAGGGAGGCCACCTACTATCCTCATGCTTCTCCTATTCCTGCACCTACTCCTCCATCTCCTACATAGTTACCACATACTCCATCCATGTAGGGTGAATTGCCTGCCCAACCATAGTAAAGAAATGCTATGAAGGCAACTAATCTACAACTGATTAGCCAACTACGTGGGTCAGAACCACAATAAAAGAAAAGACCCTTCTTCTAACCTCGTAGTCCACGAAAGCCCTCAGACACACTAGTGGTTGATGGCCCTGCTCCTCCACCTTTTTCTGCATCACTTTTATCTAAGTTCCCTTCAAACCAAAATCCCTCTCAAATCCATATCATGATGTTGACCCATGTTGTATCTAATTGAATTCGAGCGAGCAACCTACCAAGGAAGTTAGCCAATCTTGAAGTTCCTTAGTATATTTGCAAATTACTAGGAATAAGCCTTGTAAAGCTATTCTTGACTCTAATTTTGGTGTTAATATGATCTCACATGAGATGTACACTACATGAAACCTTACTTCCTTGAAGAAGAGCAACATCAGGATGGAGCTGGCAGACCAGTCCATCATTGTTCCATTGGAACTGGTATAAGACATCATGACCACTATTTGTGGGTGGTCATATCTTGTCAACTTCCTAGTAATCAAGGTGGAAAACTACAAGTGGGACTTCCCAATTATTATGGGAAGGGCATGGTTAAGCATTGTTGATGTCAAAATGGGCATTAGAGATCTTTCCTTAGAGATATTCAAGGAAAATGAATTTTGGAAGATCAAGAATAAGAGGGTTCCATGTATTGTGTACAACAATTCAGGGTGCCATTATGTGCAGAAGCTATGATCAGTGAAGCGAACACCTATCTCTACATGCAAGTAGTGTGCACTGAAAGTGAAAATCCAAAGATGTCTATATGCAGCAGCCACAAAACAAGAAGGCATCTAATGGCTGACGGTTGATTCTAGTAGTAGTACATTATGCATGAAACCTACTGAGGGCTTAATGTGTGATTATGTTGCAAGTATGGATGAACTCAAGCAAGTGCATCATTAGCTCTCTGAGAGAGTAAATGATGATATCAATTAGGGAGAGTTGGAGATTTCTAACAATATCAAATAATAACCCCTTGAATTAAAGATACGACCAACTGGAATAAAGTATGTGTTCTTAAAAAATGGAAAGCTAGTGATTATTAATGCCAAACTTGCTACAGGAAAAAATAAGATTGTGATGAATATTGTGGAAAAATGGTTAGCAACCTTTGCCTTATCATATTCTGAGCTCACAAGAATGGATATAAGAATATGCCACCACTGGATATACACTGACCCTACCGTTAAGCCAAAATGATAGCTGTAGTGATGATTGAATTCCAAATTAAATCAGATTGTTAAAGAGGAGATCGAGCAACTCCTCAAGGTAGGATTCATCTTAGCCCACTCATGATCATGCCCAAGAAATAAGATAAATGTCAAGTGTGCATCAACTTCTAGTAGCTCAATATGGTAACTTTCAAAAATTATTTTCCATTGTCCTTTATTAACCAAGTGTTGGAAACCATTTCTGGGCATAGCTACTATAGCTTTCTGAATGGTTACAGTTGCTATAACCAAATACTTTTACTAGAGAACCAAGTAAAGATGACTTTCACAAGTACTTGGTGAACTTTCACTTATCATCAAATGCCATTTGGTATATGTAATGTCCTAGCTACATTTCAACAATTAGTCCTTAGTATTTTTTAATAACAAATTGGTAGTGGGGTAGAAGTCTTCATGGATGACTTTTCTACCTATAAAGCTACGTTTGAGCAAGCCTTGAACCTTCTTGAGCAAGTGTTGAGGAGATGTGTTGAAACAAATCTCCAGCTCAATTAGCAAAAGAGCCATCTTATGATCCAAGAAGGCATAGTCTTGGGGCACTCTATCTCAAAAGTAGGAATTGAGGTGGACCCTAAAAATATAAGGGTCATCCATGGAATAACCCATCAACCAGAAACAATTAAAGAAGTGCAGTCATTCCTTGGTCATACTGGCTACCACTAGTGCTCCATTGAGAAATTTTTCAAAATTGCCAAACTTTTGGTTGAATTAACAAAGAAAGATGCACCATTTGTCTGGACCCTTGCATTTGAAACAACATTTCAACAACTAAAGCATAAGCTTCTTGAGATCCCAATTCTACAAGCACTTGATTGGTCCAAGCCATTTCATGTGATGACTGATGTATCAAATTATGCTTTGGAGATAGTGCTTACATAGATGGATGATCAAAGACATCCATATTACATTGACTATACAAGCTAGAGTATCGTATGTGCATAGTTGAACTACACCACTATAGAAAAAGAGTTGATGGCGGCGGTGTTTACCTTAGAAAAGTTCAAGCACTATGTGCTTGGTTATAGAGTGTTCATGCACACAGATCATAGTGCCCTCTAGTTTTTAATAAATAAACCAAAGGTGAGCTTCCATGTCATATGGTGGCTTGTGATTTTGTAAGATTTTGATCTCACAATGGTAGATCGAAAGGGTGTGGAAAATGTGATCACTAACCACTTATCATGGCTAAGATGGTATGACAAGGAGAAAAAGAGCTTCCTATCTAATTAATTTTTTGATGAATATCTCTTTGCAGGGGCTATTAATGCACACATGCCCAATGAACCAAGATGGTATGATGTCATTCTTACTTATTTGCTCAAGTAAGAACTACCACAAGGGCTGGACACTTGGAAGAAACAACAGTTTCTTCACTAGGTTAAGTGTTTCATGGAAATCAATAGGAACCTTTCCATAGTATGTCCCAATGGCTTGGTACACTGATGTGTCCCTAACACAGATCAACTACGCATTCTCCAAGATGCTCATGAAGGTCCTTGTGGGGGCCATTATGCTGGGAGATGCACGATCATAAAAATTCTCATGGCAGGATATTATTGGCCAAAAATCTTCAGATATGCATACTAGTGCGTCCATGCTTATGATCATTGTCAGAGAGATGGTGGAATGACAACTTGAATGGAGGGGCCACAACAATGGATTCAACCTCTTGAGCCATTTGATATTTGGGGCATTGACTTTATAGGTCCCATCACACTTATGTCAAATGGAAAGACATATACAATAGTTGTTGTTGACTATTACACTAAGTGGGAAGAAGTAGTAGCTGTCATTGACTATACATCCATTACTATTACTTGGTTTGTACAACGAAACATCATAAATAGGTTTGGTGTGCCTCATGCATTAATTTCTAACAATGAAACTCATTTCACATATGCCACTTTTCAAAAAATTATGTAGCGCTTAGGGGTTGAGCACAAACTCACAACACCTTATTATCCTCAAGCTAATGGTCAAGTTGAAATCACTAATTGAGAGATTACAAAAATTCTAATATGCACTATTAGCAAGTACCAAAGGCACTGGAGCACCAAACTAAATAATTCCCTTTGGGCCTATCAATCCACATGGAAGCTTTCCATAGGTTATTCTTCCTATGAGCTCATGTACGGAAAACTACCAACACTACCCATTCAATCTAACCTCCATACACTCTCTACTACCTATACCCTTGACATGGATCTAAGTCTAGCACAATAGGAAAGATTAATGAACCTTAGCTTGCCAGATAAAAATCGATTAATGGCTATCTCATCCAATGAATTGCATAAGGCATTCAACAAGAAATGCCATGACCTCAAAATAAGAAAAGTCAAGTTTCAACTAGGAGATAAGGTTCTCTACTAGAATCCCGCACATGTGCCTCAACGAATCAAGTTTCAAATGCTGTGGAAAGGACCTTACATTATTGAAAAGACTTTTCCATCTAGGGCCATGATCATCCAACAATTGAAACCTTTGCATGAGCCCAAGCCAACCAACTCAATAGACATCTCATAAGATGGACAACCACACTCAATCTTTTGGATCTTCTTCTTTCAACTTAGTCATGGGGGAGATGGCCATCCATATTAATACTTTAAGTAGCTCCTTAGTTTTTCAACTTTTTATTTTACACATTTTTGGTTTTACAACTTTTTTTTCATATTATTTATTTTACATCTTTTTATTTTTAGGTTATTGATCTTTTCTAATTTTTCTTTTTGCATCATCATTAGTATATTTAATATTTCTTAAATATATTTTTTATATTTTCTCATGTTTGGTGTAATTTTCTACTCTTTTTGCTAATAAGGTGCTAGGTACAATGGTAATGTGCTACTCAATGATGGTATGTATCATTTGTAATTTGATTATTGATGTCTGGTTTCTAACTTTGAATGTTGTTACTGAAAACTAGGATATGGTTTATTTTCATGTAATAAGTAGTGAGTCCACATCATCCACCCATGCACACATTCTCTGGTTTTCCTTGTTCTGGAAATGTGCAGTCCCTTTTTCATTAATATAACTTTAATAAATTTATGACTTGTGTAATTTTCGGAATTGAGAAGGATTTAAAGTTTTGTATAGGGTGTGGCTTCAAAGGGATGTGTTATTCTTCATGCTTTTCCATTTTCCTGTGTGTGAGGGTGTTCTTGTGAACTTCTCACTATTCAGTGTCATTTCATAATAGGAAGTTGAATAAGTCCTTACATGGTGTGGTCCTCATCAAAAAATAAAAAATAAAAATATGAAGATTCAAAGCACATCCCTTGAACAAAATAAATGCAAAAACACATGGGTCTTTTCATGGTGTGGTTTCCATTCCAAAAACAAATATGGAAATTCAAAGCACACCTCTTAGACCAAATAAAAGGGCTACAAGCACTAGTTATGGGACTTGTCTTGTCTCCTCTAACTAAGGCCCTTTCACACTTCCTACTTCTTCTCCAATTTGGAATGGTGGTTGTTTTGTGGAAGCATTCTTGTATCTCAGGGGATGGACTAGTCTTAGAATGTCGATGTGAAGTCACTGAAAGTGGTTGGTTTTGGTCTGAACTAAGGATGGATCCTACCAAGTTATTTAATCACAAACTCCACAAGGGACTTCATGTGACCCTAATTAGGAACTCCATTCCAGTCTCTCTCTCATCCAACTATGCTTTTCATGTCTCACCTCACTACCGATTTCATGTTTTGACTTGATGTTCTAGTTTGATGTGTTGGGATTCTCAATCAGTTACTTTTGAGTTTTTGTACTTAACCTTTCATAACCATTAATCATCCATAGAGTCCATGGACTCCTTGGTTTGAGGTTATGCAAGGGCATAAAAGGCATGTGCTTGCTTTGCAGAGGACCCACTTGCATATCTTTTTATTTGGTTAAGTTAAGTTCTTTAACCTTAGATATTTTTATAATCAAATTCTTTTTATTTATCCCGTTAATGCCATCCAATTGTGTGCATCTTTACAACTACTTTTAGTAAATTCTCTTTTTTATTGTTGTGAATTTCTATACCCTATTTTCAGTAATCCTTATTGATGAGCGGTGAGGTACCCCTACACTCAACCATACGAATATGAGTGTTTCACACATGATCCAATTGAATTTCAAGGACTAAGTGCTAATGCGGCCTTGTGGAACAAGGATAGGTTGATTGATCGTTGTCTTCCCAAACTTACTTGTATGTCACGATTGTATGGTTAAGTAAGCCTGAGGCATATGATTTTTATATATTTTATTTTTTTATGTCCTGTGCTAATAGAGAAAGAGAGAGATAACTAGGTGACTAATTTAACTTAACTACTCATTAACTAAGTTCTAACTAATCCTAACACAAGAATTCGTTCCCACTTGCCGTACACATCTTGAACTAGTGCAATACTACTGGGATTACCAAATGCTAATAGTTACTAGGTTACCAAGCATTACATGCATACTCGAAGTGGTCATGCTTGTGTAATTTAATGATTTTCTTAATTAATCAAAATGAATTGCTATGCTAATAATAGAAATGTAAAGTGCATAAAATAAAATAGAATAAAATAAATGCATAAGAAAATAAAATAAAAGAAATGTGTAAGAAAAAAAATCTCAAGTGTTGCAAGGATGCATCGAAGAGCTCGTCTTTATTGCTGTACACAAGATGTGCTCAGGTACAAAATGCTTGAATAAAGATTTGTCCACACTTAGATCTCCTACTGCGAGCACTTGGAAAATACTCTAACATTCAAACAGACTACAAGAGTTTCACTACTTGATTGCTAAAAGATTTCCTTCCAATTGTGCGCCTGGGCACTGTATTTATAGGCTTGGGAGAACCTACTCTAATAATTAGAGTAACCGGTCTAATAATTAGAATAATTACTAAAGAAACCACTAGAGTAACCACTCTAATAATTAGAATAACTACTAGAGGAACCACTAGAGTAACTGCTAGAGTAACCACTAGAGTAACTGCTCTAATAATTAGAATTACTACTAGAGTAACTACTCTCATCATACGTCCACAACTAAATGAAAAATCATCCTCAAGTATAGAAAAAAAGAAACAAGTTCTTTACAAAATATTGGAAAGGTATGGGATTATTGACTAACTGACAACTGACGGTGGAATGGGATGACATACTTAACATGCTTAGTGAACAGATCAATAAGCATATTACAACATTAGTATTCATGACCATTGTAGTGAACACTCATACATAAATGACATTCAAGCCTTTATTTGGTAACTTGTAGAGAAAGAGAGAGAAAGAAAATGAAGTGTGTTGCCTCTAATGATAAGATTGTGCCTTCCGTTGTTTATCCATAGCCATGCCACCAGACTTGCTCCTTTCATAAATGCTCTAGTTCTAGTCCATCTTGAGTGCTTCCTCCAAGCCTAGTCCATTATTTGTATGATCACCATCTGAACACACAACATAGTCACAAATGAGCAAGAATAGATAAACCATAATGCAGTTGATACCTTGCCTTGATATGAAGTACATTGGCTGAGTTGTGGTTATGGTAGAAACTGGTTTAGAGATTTATCATAGGTGACTACCCAAGGTCTAGGGGTTAGGTAAATAGTAAAATGGAGAAAAATGAGAAATTTGGGCCAGGGCCCCCACAATTAAGAGCAAACCTTTGGTAGCTATAAGATGGAAAAATATGAGGAACAAGAAAGACGGGAAAAAATAACAATGGCAACAACAATAAAATGGATGTCATAGATGGGGATGAAACAAGAGATGATTGATTGTAGGAAATTTTTAAGGAAAAGAACTTAATAATTGCACAAAAAATGAATGCCAGTGGCTCCTCCTGAACGCAAGCTCATGCCTTTTATGCCCTAACATACCCACAAACCAAAGAGTCCGTAGGCTCTAGGAATGTCACTTGGAAGTAAGAGTTAAAAAATTACCCACAAAAATTCACCAAAGAAAAATAATGAATCAAACCAAAATAAATTAATGATAAAACTAGCAATGAGGTGGAAAATGGGAAGAAATATGGAGAGGAGAGAATGGAATGGAATCCTAAGAACAAGGTTGTGTAAAGCCCCTTGTGTATTTCATGGTTAAGATGACTAAGTAGAACTCATCCCAAATCTAGACTCAAACCAACCACATTCATTGACCTCGCATCAATACACCTAGCCAATCCATCCTCTTGAAGCAACAAGAATGCCTTCACAAAGAGTGATCACCATC
>MNCI01027685.1:133638-146055 GCA_015680685.1 Gnetum montanum
AGGGGCTCCTACTTAAATTTCTCAGGGATTTCCAACATCCCCTAGTTGATATTTTCAAGGTTAAGACTTGGAAGTTGGTGGTGGACTTGCTCCAATGTGTCTATACTATTAATGTAAGCACAAGTCAAACCCTCAGTTGGTTCCATGCATATGAGTGAACTGCTTTCTTAATAAGCTATTAGCCACTGGGTGTCTTCCTGTCATGTGGCTACTGCATATAGGCATCTTTGTATGTTAATCATTAGTGCACACTGATTGCATGTAGGTGATGCTAAACTTTGCACAAACCATAACCTCTACACACAGTTACAGCCTATGCCACTGTATGTGATGTATGGAACTTTCTTTTTCTTGATCTTTCTAAATGTATTTTTCTTTAATATTTCTAGGGAAAGATCTTGGATTCCTAGGCGTGCATCGATGGTGCTTAGCCATGCTCTTCCCATTAGGATTGGGAAGTCCCCCTTACCGTTGTTTGCTTGAATTACTAGGAAATCAGCTGGGTATGACCACCCACAAATAGTGGTAACAATGTCTTCCACCAGTCCCAATGGAACAGTGATGGATTGGTTGGCCAACTCTAGACTAATGTTGCTCTTTTTCAATGGAGGTAGGTTCTAGGCCTTGTACATTTCTTGAAAAATCAAGTTGATACCAGAACCTAAATCCAAAAGAGTCTTTCATGGTTCATTTCCAACAATTTGTAAGTATATTAGAGGACTCCTTGGATCAGAGAATTTCCTAGGAAGGTGGTTAGCTTTGATCCAATCAGTGACAACATGTGTTAGCATGACTGTGTGCATTGAGTGTGGTGGTTGAGTTGAAGTAGGCTCCGAAGTTTTGATTGATACTGAGACATCTAAGGAATTAAGCACTTGTCATTGCAAGGGCTCGGTTGGACCGTTGGTTCTAAAGAAAGGTCTTTGTTCATGTGGTTATTGGAACCAATAGTAGGTTGAGAGTTAATAGCCCTTGTGGCATTATGTTACTGCGACTGGGTAGGAATTTCACCCTGCATAGCTAGAGCAGGTGGTAGTGAAGCTATTGGTGGAAGAGATGTAGCTAAATGAGAAGGATGATATGCTTGTGGAATATCGTCCTTAGAAGAGGGAGTCTCATAATACTCATGGGCTTGGTAGTGAGGTTGAAGAGTGATGTGACCAATAGAGTCACATGGGAAGATTGGCTGCTGCACGTAATATCCATATGAGTCAGGTTACTGGTAAGAATGCTATTGCTTGGTGGTGGAATTCCCCATGATTGTGGGTATTACCACTATTGATATTGCTTAATTAGTTGTGGTGGAGTTCCACTGGGATAATACATTAAGGATTTGTGGAATTGTATTGGGTTACCTTGAGGATAAGGTAACCTTCATGGTGCTTTCCTTTTGTTTAATCATGGGTTGAGTGCATACATCCCAGACTCCTGCAGATGTGAGATTACAGGGCAACATCCCTTAGGATGGTCATATTAACATATTTCACATCCACTATCATTGTCTATTTCTGACTCCACAACCTCTTCAATGATGGAAACTTTTTCCTTATCCTTGCTATGTGCATGTTTAGCCTCTTTCTTTTTTCTTTTCTCACTAACTTTATCTCTAGACTCCTCTACTATTTTAAGAATAGTTTGAAATCTATTGTCTAGGGAATCCCACATTTGATCTACCTTTGCCGAAACTTTTGATGTCATCTTTTGGATAGGCAAAGTTTTTGTATTCACTATCTCTTCGAGTGGTGACTCTTCTTCATCCTTACAAAATCTTACTCCCCTCTTCCAAAGGGAAGGATCTTGGTTATACTCTTCTGCACTTTCTCTCTTCTATAACTTACCTTCTTCCTTAGCAACTTGCTCCAATAGTCTTTGAATTTGATGGGACCTAAGCTTAGATAGTCTTCCTTGGGCATAATTCCTAAGGGTTCTTCTCATTTCATGCCTAAGCCCATCCATGAGATGGCACAGTTGATCCGTTTGTGAATAACCATGGCTAGGACAAAGGTGTAACAGTACACAATATCGGCCCATGGTAGTATCCAAGGGTTCATATCCTCCTTGTTTCTAGCCTTGGATTTGCTTTTGCAAGTTAGACACTTGAGAGTATGTTTGGTACTTGTCATTAAATAGTTCTAACATAGTACTCCACCTACGAATGGATTCTGATTCTAAAGATCGGTACTAGCTTCCCACTTCTTTAACTAGTTTCTATGGAAATAGCTTAAGTTTTTGCCATTCGTTCTCTATATTTTTTAAGGCACATGCATCATGGAATGCTTGTAAGTGATTCTAAGGATCAACATTGTATCCCCCTTCAAATCGTTGGATATTGTTCATATCTAATCTCTTGGTCCTACTATCTTTCTGGTGCATTGTTGGAATTCTAATAGCCTTAGTTATGTCCAACATACCTCAAGTAGTGAGTAGGCATTCATCATGATCATCTTGTCCATGGTGTCTATGATGCCTACATTGTTCCCTACTCTCCCTTCTTCTATGTCGTGACTCTCTAGAGTGTCCTCATCCCCTTTCCTAGCTATTTCGTCTATGACTTCCACTTTGCCTACCTTTATCCCCATGGTCTTTTTCTTTATGACTGTATCTGGACACTAAAGGAGAGGATGAAGAAGAAGATGAAGGTAAAGAAGAAGGAGAACCATCACCATGATGGTGTCTACCACCTTCTCTTCAGTGGTCTCGACCTCGATCGCAATTGCGATCAAAATGTCCATCTTTATCATGTGTCTGTATCCCTTTTTCAGATCCTTTGTGCCTATGGGTATTAAAACCTAGGTTATGAATAGTGGAATGAAGGTTCTAATACACAACCCCTTGGCCAAAGTCAAGGGGAGGAACATCGTTGTGTGGGCAACTGCCTGAGGCAGGTTCACCACCCTCATTTTCTCTTAAGACATGTGAGACATCCTGCGACCACTTACCCTTCAAATACTTATGATGTCTCTCTTGTTGCAAATCCCTTTGATGTTGTGCCTCCATGGGATGGTATCCTCTCAAGTCATGGTATTTCACAACGTATTCTACATGTAAGTGTGGCATGTCAATTCATGTGAGGGCATGAAGAAGCAAGCTTGGGACTAAACAATCAGGAGGTAACACTATGTTACCTTCTAAGTCTCACCAATGCAGTTCATATTGATGGAGGATAAAGGTAAAGTCTGGTATATACTCATCGGGATCAATATATACCACTCGAACGTGTTGAGGGACTGGCAGATCAATGTCATGTGTATTACACCATCGATTTTTTCCTATGTCAAACCTAGGCAGTGAGGCGCTTTCGTACAAAGAAGGAGACATACTTGTCTGTTTAGTGTGTAATGTATTCTTGATTATTATTTTCTCAATCAACCCTATGGGTTCATTCCAATGATGTGAATGATTTCCTATGTTCTAATTAGCACACAAACAACTAAGTCCTCAACAATGGCACCAATGATGAGCAATGAAGTACCCCTAGGCTCAACCATACGAATACAAGCATTTCACGCATGATCCGATCCAATTCCAAGGACTAAGTGCTTATGTGCCCTTGTGGAACAAGGATAGGTTGGTTGAACGTTGTCTTCCCAAACTTAGTTGTATGTCACGATTGTATGGTTAAGTAAGCTTGAGGTATATGATTTTTATGGCTTTTATGTTTTTATGTCTTGTTGCTAATAAGGGAGGAGAGATAGATAACTAAGTGACTAATTTAACTTAACCACTGATTAACTAAGCTTTAAACTAATCCTAACACCAGTATCCATTTTCACTTGCCATACACATCTTGAACTAGTGCAACACTACTGGGATTACCAAATGCTAATCATTAATGGGTTACCAAGTGTTACACGCATGCTTGAAGTGATCATACTGAGTGTATTTTAATGATTTTCTTAATTAATCAAAATGAATTGCTATGCTAATAATAGAAATGTAAAGGGCATAAAATAAAATAAATGTATAAGAAAATAAAATAATAGAAATCTGTAAGAAAATAAATCTCAAGTGCTACAAGGATGAATCAAAGAGCTCGTTTTTATTGTCGTACACAAGGTGTGCTCAAGTACACAATGCTCAAATAAAGATCCATCCACACTTCAACCTCCTACTGCATGCACTTGAAAAATACTCTAATAGACTACAAGATTTTTGCTACTTGACTCCTACGAAACTTCCTAAAATACTTCTTCTTCTAAATTACTCCCTATTGTGTGCCTGGGCACTGTATTTATAGGCCTAGGAGTAACCCGGGAATAACCACTTTAATAATTAGAGTAACTGCTCTAATAATAACCACTCTAATAATTAGAGTAACTACTCTAATAATAACCACTCTAATAATTAGAGTAATCACTCTAATAATAACCACTCTAATTATTAGAGTAACCGCTCTCATCACTAGTTCATCAACTAAGTGGTTCAAACACTTGATCAAAGAAAATACCTTTCTTCAAACCCCACAGTCCACCTAAGCACTCAAATACACATGTGGTTGGAAATCCTATTTCTCTATCTTCCTCTATATCAAATTCCTTCAAGTACCCTTCAAACCAAACACTGCCTAGGATCCATACTATTATGCTTACTCATGTAGTATTTGATTAGATCCATGCTAGCAACCTTCCCTAAAAATTAGTTGTTTGTAGAATTCCTCTTATTTATTTACAGCTTGTTGAAAATGAACTGTGCAAGGCTCTTCTTGATTTAGGTTTTGATGTCAACCTAATTTCTCATGAGACGTATATTGCATGGAACCTACCTCCTCTCAAGAAGAGCAACATCAGATTAGAGCTGGTAGATTAGTCCATCACAGTTCCATTGGAACTAGTGGAAGACATTATAACAACTATCTATGGGTGGTCTTATCCTACTAATTTTCTAGTAATCAAGATAGAGAACTATAAAGGAGACTTTCCAATCATCATGGAAAGGGCATGGATAAGCACTGTTGATGTAAGAATGAGCATCAAAGATCTTTCCTTGAAAATATCTAAAGAAAATGCATTCAGAAAGATTGAAAAGAAGTGAGTTCCATGTGTTACCTACAATGATATAGGGTGCAATTATGTGTAGAAACTCTAGTTAGTAAAACAAACATCCATCTTTGCATGTAAGTAGTGTGCACCAGAAGTAGATATTCAAAGGTGTCTATATGCAGTAGTCACAAAACAAGAGGGCACCCAATGGCTAACAATTGATCCTAAAAGTAGCACTATTTGCATGAAACCTATTGAGAGCTTGACATGTGTGTATGTCGCATGCATGGATGAACTGAAGCAAGTTCATCACCAACTCTCCGATAATACAAATGATGATACCTATTGGGAAGCATTGGAAATTCTTAAAATTTTCAAACAAGAGCCCATTGAACTAAAAACTCTATAGGCTGGCATGGAATATGTGTTCTTAAAAATGGGAAGCCTATCATAATCAATGCAAATATTGCTCTAGAAAAAAATGATGTTGTTGAAAGTGGTCGAAAAATGGTCAGCAACCTTTGCTTAGTCACATCCTAAACTCATAGGGATTGATCCTAGGATATGCTAGCATCGTATCTACATTGATCTGGCTATGAAGCCAAAGAGGTAGCCATAGAGGCAATTGAATCCCAAATGAAGGATATCATCAAGGAGGAAATTGAACAACTCCTCAAGATAGGGTTCATCTATCCCATTGCAAATAGTGAGTGGGTTAGTCCACTTGTGATTGTGCCAAAGAAAGATGGCAATTGGTGGATCAGCATCAATTTTTGGTTACTAAATATGAAAACATTCAAGGACCATTTTCTATTTCCATTCATTGATCAGGTGTTAGACACAATATCTGGGCATTATTTTGATGGTTATAGTGGCTATAGCCAAATCTAGATTACGCCAAAGGACCAAGTGAAAAAAACATTCACAAGTCCCTAGGGGACCTTTGCATACCATAAAATGCCTTTTAGTCTATCCAATGACCCTCCTACATTCCAACACCTGGTCTTAAGCATTTTTCAATAGTAGATCAGTAGTAGTATAAAAGTCTTCATGGATGACCTCTCCACCTATGGAGCTATATTTGAGCAAGCCTTGGACCACCTTAAGTAAGTAATAAAAAGATATGTTAAAATAAATCTGCAGCTCAACTAGAAAAAGAGTCATCTAATGGTCCAAGAGGGCATTGTATTCAGGCACCGAATATCACAAGTAGGAATTGAGGTAGACCTTGAAAATATAAGGGTCATCCAAGGAATTACCCACCAACCAAAAATTGTCAAAGATGTTTAGCCATTCTTTAGACACAATGGCTACTACCAATGATTCATAGAGAATTTCTCTAAGATTGCAAAACCATTGGTTGCACTGACAAAGAAAGATTCTCCATTTTTCTAGACCAATGAATGTGAAAAAGCATTCCAACAGCTGAAGGAGAAACTTGTAGAAACTCCAATTCTACAAGCACCCGATTGATCTAGACCATTTTATGTCATGACAGATGCATCAAATTATGCATTGGGAGCCATGCTTACATAGTTGGACAATAAGAAACATCCATACTACATCCACTGCATAAGCCAAAGTATTGTGGGTGCAAAAATGAACTACACCACCACAAAAAAAGAATTGATGGCAGTGGTGTTTGCTCTATAGAAGTTTAGGCATTATGTGCTTAGATACAAGGTGTTTGTCCACACGGACCATAGTGAAATTTGCTTCCTAATGAACAAGCCAATGATAAGCCCCCATGTCATACAATGGTTGGTGATCTTACAGGAACTTGATATTACAATGGTAGATCAAAAGGGAATTGAGAATGTGGTCACTAACCACTTTTCTTAGTTGTGATGTGATAACAAAGAGGATGGGAGCCCACTATCTGATCTATTTCCTAATGAACTCCTCTTTGCCTGGGCCATAACTAAACAATTGTGCACTAAGCTTAAATGGTATGATGGCATTCTCACCTATCTTCTCACCCAAAATATGTCAAAAGGGTTAGATCATCAAAAGAAATGATAGTTTCTTCATGAGGTAAAATGCTTTATAAAGACCAATAAACACCTCTACAAGGTGTGCACCAATGGCCTGGTTCGTTGGTGTGTCCCTAATGCTAATCAACTATGCATTCTTTAGGATGCTCATGAGGGTCCATGTGGGGGCCACTATGTTGGGAGACACACTGCCATTAAAATCCTAATGGCAAGATACTATTGGCCAACAATCTTTAGGGATGCTCACCAATATGTCCATCAACAATAAATACTCAAATAAAGGGACATCAAATATTGAGATGGTAGAATAAATACTCAAATAAAGGGACATCAACAATGGATTCAACCACCAGAACCCTTCAAAATCTATGGCATTAATTTCATGAGTCCCATCATGTCCATGTCAAATGAAAAGTGGCACATCATAGTCACTATTGACTATTGTATGAAATGGGTAGAAGCAGCAGCTATCATCGACTGTACATCTTCTACTACTTCTCAGTTTGTATAATATAATGTTGTAAATAGGTTTGATGTAAGACATGCATTTATTTCTAATAATGGAACTCACTTTATAGGCACTACCTTTCAAAAGCTTATGTAACACTTGGGGATTGAACATAAACTCATAACACCCTACCACCCCCAAGCTAATGGTCAAGCTAAGGTTATAAATAGGAAAATCACAAAGATCCTAATGAGAACTATCAACAAATATAGGAAAGACTAAAGTAGAAAACTCAATGATGCCCTTTGGGCCTACCACTTAACATGGAAACTTCCTATAGACTATTCTTCCTATGAGCTAATGTATAGAAAATTATCAACACTTCTTATTCAATCCGAGCTTCGTACACTTTCAATAGCCTATGACCTTGACCTTAACTTAAGTCTAGCACAAAAAGAAAGACTAATGAATCTCAAATTTCTAGATAAAAACTAATGGGTATCCCTGTCATATAACAAGTTACACAAGGCATTTAACAAAAAATTCCATAACCTTAGAATTAGGAAATTCAAATTTCAACCAAGAGATAAAGTCCTCTCTTGGAACCCCACACATGTACCTCAATGAACTAAGCTCCAAATTTTGTGGGAAGGATCTTATATCATTTACAAAACTTTTTCTTCTAGGGTCATTTTGATCTACAAACCTGAGAGCCTACACAAGAAATAGTTGGTCAACATACAACAAGTCAAATCTTTTCATGAGCCTAAGAAAGCCAATGCAACAAACGCCTCATTGGATGGACAACCCTGCTCAATATTTCAAATCTCTTCTTTTCAACTCAATCATGGGAGAAATGGCCATCCATGCTAACTATATAAGCAACTTCTCAATTTTTCATTTTTTTTGTTTTACATGTTTTTGTTTTACACCTTGTTACTTTTACAACTTTTTGTTTTACACATTCTTTATCTTACATCTTTTTGTTTTTATGTTATTAATTTTTCAAAATTTTTGTTTTACAACATCATTAGTACATTTTATTTTTCTTAAATATTTGCAATTTCTTATATATTTTCCTTTATTTAGTATGATTTTTTTTATTGTGTCCTAGTAATAACATGCCTTATTGCTAGATGGGAATAGTGTGTTTTGATTGATGTGGGCATGTGCTATCCAATTATTTGATTATTGGTGTATAGATTCTAGCTTTGAATTTTGTTATAAATAATTAAGACGTGGTTTCTTTTCCATGAAACAGGCAGTGAGTCTACAACATCCACCCATCCACAAACTCTATGGTTTTCCTTGATCTAGAAATGTGCAGTCCCATTTTTATTAATAAAAATTTAACGAACTTATGATCTTGGTAATTTATAGATTTGGAAAAGATTCAAAGGTTTGAATAGGGTGTGACTTCAATGGGATTCGGTACTCTTTGTTCCTTTCTACTTACTTAGATCCATGTGTGTTTTCATGGATTTCTTAGTGTTCTGTGTAGACCAATAACAAGAAGTTGAATAAGTCTTTACATGGGTTGATTTCCATATAAAAAATAATGAGAATTCAAAGCACAAGCTACAAGCACTAGTTATGGGGCTAGAAATATATGTTACCATGCCTTAAGGTCCTCTCTAACTAAGGCCCTTTCTCACTTCCTGCTGCTTTTTTCTTCTTTAATAAGGAATGATGGTTTTTCCGTGGGAGTACTCTTGTGTCTTAGGAGAGTAGACTAGTCTTAGAATTGTGATGCAATGTCACTAAATTTGGTTGGTTTTGGTCTGGACTGAGGATAGACTTTATCAGGTCATTTAACCACAAAATTCATAAGGGACTTCATGTGACCTTAATCAAGAACTCCATTCCACACTCTCTCTCATCCATCTATGCTTTCCATGTCTCACCTCACTACTGATTTCATGTTCTTGTTCGATGTCTTAGTTTGATGTGTCAAAGTTCTTAGGTAGTTTCTTCTAGGTTTTTGTATTTAACTTTTTGTAACCATTAATCATCCATGGGGCCCACAGACTCCTCGGTTTGAAGTTATGCAAGGACAATAAAAAAGGCCTATGCCTGCTTTGGGAAGGACCCACTTTTATATCTTTTGGTTAAATTAGTTCAACTATTTTACCCTTAGACATTCTCATAATCAAATCATTTTACGTACCCCATCAATGACATCCAATTGTGCACATCTTCACAATGTTTTTTACTGAATTTTTTTTATTATTGTAAATTCTTAAATCCTCTTCATGCATTTCATCACATTTGAACTTTTTAGAATTTAATGAATTGCTTATTTATTTCACCCTAGTATTCCTTTTCCCACTAACACTATTAATGAAATCAATCCATCATATTCACAACCTAGCCAAGTGTAACCACCAATGAGACAAGGTACTTCAAAGCTATATGTTACACATTGCACACTGATCTAGGATTTTGTTGTGATTGTAGTGGAAAGTATGGACTAGAAGTGGGATTGTATTTACCAAGGAAGTAGCAGCAACACCATGCAATGAGGACCATTCATGATCATTGGATCTTCTCCATCACTCTTCAACTACTAAAAGAGTTGGATGTCAGTTTTGTCTAGGGTGTTCAATTCTGTTGTCATGAACATCCAATTTTGCAAAATATTGTATATCTAGACACTCAAGCACTTTGAATTTGTCTGTTCCATCTAAGTTAATTTGTATGTCAATCAATAATCCCATACCTACCCAATATTTTGTAAGGAACTTGTTCCTCCTTTTGTTCACTTGAGGACAAGTTTGCATTCAGGCATGGGGGTATGATGAATCATGTTCAAATATGCTCCAATATTGGATATGTGATATTGGAGCCTCAATATCAGATACTCGATATTGGAGCCCAAGATGCGATGTCAAATATCTGATATTGCTAGGTATATGTTGACCTATAAATATAGCACTTGGGCACATAATTTTCATATAGCTTTTTGTCATAGCATAGTGAAGCTCTTGCAGTTTGTTTTCTTTAGAGTTAGAATATCTTCCAAAGTGCCTGCAGTAAGAGTCATTAAGTGTATGGATCTTTGTTCAAACACTATTGTACCAAAGCATGGTAGTATGTGCAAAAATAAAGATGAGCATTCTAATCAAACTTTGCAGCACCTTGGCTAGCTTAATTATTTTATTTATGCATTTAATGTTTTGTATAATTTTCTTTAATTCTTCCCAGTAATTAAGCTAAAGTAAGCTAATTGGATTCAATAGCAGTCAATTAATTAAGCACATAAGTACAACCACTTCAAGCATGCATATGACTCTTGGTGATCCAACAATGCTTAACGTTTGGTAACATAGTAGCGTTATACGTGTTCAAGATGTGTATGGAAAGTGGGATTAGATACTCATATTAGGATAGTTAGTTATATATCAGCAATTAAATTAAGTTAAATTGATTATGAATTATGTTTCAACCTATTCTTAATCATAGATAAATAAATTATAAAATAATAAAAATCATGTGCCTCAACTATACTTAACCATACAATTAAGCTCCACAAGTATAGTTGAGAGTCATGATTAGATTTCACATCCTAGAACTAGTGTACTTGAGAACTTAAGATCTATAGAATTCAACTAGATCATGCGTGAACACCTATGATTTGTATGGTTGGATGTGGGGGTACCTTGCCACTCATCAAGGCCTAACCATGGTGGAAATGCTAGACAGTGTCTAAGGGATACATAACAAAGGAAGATAACCCAAAGAAACCCTCAGAGCAGGACCTAGATACATTATTTCATATTAATAACGCATTCTTTTCTTTTTCTTCTACATTTTCTTTTATTTTTTGTACATATAATGTCAAATGTTACACATATTAGACATTTTCCACATTATCTTCTTTACACATCATGTCTAATGTAACGTATATTTGATGTTTGTTATGACATCTAGGAACATAATGTCACATTTGGTATTAGAACAAACCACAACCTAAGGGCTAGCCAAAATCAAGGGCTAATTACAATATAAAAAAGTCACAGACCAACATGGATCCATGACCCAGGAAGAGTCACAGACCAACACTAGATGCACCTTACGTTTGAGATGATCTATGTAAGCCAAAAGATATCCTTCCAATGATTGTTTTTTAAAAAAGTTAAGTCAAGACCACACATCTATAAGAGAACCACAAATGTGTATCATGTTCAACCTAAACCCTATCAACCAACTAGATTCTTTCATAAGTGACTTTCAAGGATATTATGGACTTAGAGATACAATTACATCTCAAAACGGTATAACAATTACAAGGAACATTGTAAAATAAGGATATACTAGTCCAAGTAACTCTCACCCATCTTGTAGTATTACCAAAATGTTAATTGATTAAGGCTATTTTGAGTTTCTCTCAAGATACGATTAATCATAACCTAAGTAGACCTTCTCTTACTTAGAGAACTTATTGTCTTTAAAATATCCATGTAACCTAGAGTTATTCATCTCTACCTAAGACTTATACATTGATAATTTTAAGAAGGTCAACCTATCTATAACTTTATTTCATCATACTTAATGAGTAAGGATTATTATCATGAGGTCCATAGGAAAACTAGTACTCAATGGGTAATGTTATAATGTTACCTTTCTAACCTTCTCCTTAGTACCTCACTAGAATGTAACCATGATCTAACAGAATAAGCCTACACCATCCTTTGCCAAATTATAAGTAAAAGTGTAATATTCTTATCTAAGGATTGGTAAATAATTTATAATCAAATCCAAGCCTTCTCAAAGTTGTGATGTCAACCATATGTCAACCTAGTAATGTTAATTTGACAAAATAATATGTTTAGGTCCTTTTAGATTTTGAAAATCAAACTTAGTTTTTGGACCCTAAAACCATGTCCAATGTGTAGTACTCATCAAGACAATTCTAAAGGTATAAATTTTGTCCCAATCAAACTTATGGTTTGGGAGATATTGCCATTTAAAGCTTCTCATTATGTGTGCTTTATAA
>MNCI01027685.1:159155-178566 GCA_015680685.1 Gnetum montanum
AGATGGCATAGTTGATCCCGTTGCAAATAACCATGGCTAGGGCAACAATGTAACAATGCGTAATAGTGGCCCATGGCAGCATCCAAGGATTCATGATTTCCTTGCTTCCATCCTTAGATTTTCTTCCATAGGTTAGACACTCAAGAGTATTTTTGGCACTTATCATTGAATATTTCTAACATTGTACTCTACCTCCGAATGGATTTTGGTTCTAAGGACTGGTACCAGATTTCAGCTTCTTTCACTAGTGTCCTTGGGAATAACTTCAGTTTTTGCCATTCATTTTCTATGTTTTGTAAGGCACATGCATCATCAAATTCTTGTAAATTATTTTGAGGATCAGCGTTGTATCCCCCTTCAAATTGTGGGATATTGTTCATGTCTAACCTCTTGATCCTACTATCCTTTTGATGCCTTGTTGGAACTCTAACGACCTCCATTATATCTAGCATGCTTCTAGTTGCGAGTAGGGGTTCTTTGTGATCATCTCATTCATAGCATCTATGGTGTCTACATGGTTCCCTACTCTCCCTTCTTCTATGCCTTGATTCCTTAAAGTGCCCTCGTCCTTATTCTTGACTGTCTCGTCGATTTCTTTCACTTCATTTTCCCTTATCCTCATGATTGGTTTCCCTATGACTACATCCGAACACTGAAGAAGAGGGTGAAGGTGATGATGAAGGTAAATAAGAAGGAGAACCATCACCATGATGGTGTTTTCTACCTTCTCTTTGTTGGTATCGACCTTGATCGTGATCACGATCTGAACGTCCATCCTTATCGTGTGTTTGTGTTCCTTTGTTGAACACTTTGTGTTCATGGGTATCAGAACCAGAGTTGTGAATAGTGGAATGGAGGTTCTGATACACTACCTCTTGACCATTGTTAGGAGGAGGAACATCATTTCGTGGGGAACCTATTGAAGCAGGTTCACCATCCTCAATTTAGCTCAAAATGTGTAGAGCGTCATGGGGCCATTTACCCTTCAAGGAGGTATGGTATCTCTCCTATCACAAGTTCCTTTAACGTTGCGCTTCTATGCGATGATAGTCCCTTGTGTCATAATCGCATGCAATGTATTCTATGTATAAAAGTGGCATGCCTATTTGTGTGAGAGCACAAAGGAGCATGTTGGGGAATGATCAGTTTGGAGGCAACACTATGTTACCCTCCAAGTCTCTCCAACGTAGTTGTTCATCTTGGTGGAGAATAAAGATGAAATTGGGTACATACTCATCGGGATGAGTATACACCACATGAAACTATTGAAGAATTAGTGGATCTTGGTTATATGTATTATGCCACCGACTATCTCTTGTGTTAGTCCTAGGCGGTGAAGTGCTCTTATGTGAAGAAAAAGACATTTTGTCTTGTTCGATGTGCAATGTACCATTGTCTTATCTTTCTTTGATTAACCCTACGGGTTCGTTCTAATGTTTCAATGATATGAATGATTTCCTATGTTCTACGCAGCACACAAACAACTAAGTCCCCGGAAATGGCACCAATGATGAGTGGTGAGGTACCCCTATACTCAACCATACAAATACAAGCATTTCACGCGCGATCCGTTCAAACTCCAAGGACTAAGTGCTTATGCACCTTAATGGAACACTTAGGGTTAATCAATCATTGTCTTCCCAACCTTACTTGTATTGTCACGGTTGTATGGTTAAGTAAGCTTGAGGTATATGATTTTTATAGCTTTTATATTTTTATGTCTTCTACTAGTAAAAGAAAGGGAGAGAGAACTAAGTGACTAACTTACATTAACTATTCATTAACTAGTTTCTAAATGTTCCTAACATCAGTATCTTTTCCCACTTGTTGTACACATCCTGAACCAGTGTAGCACTGTTGGGGTTACCAAATGCTAATCGTTACTGGGTTACCAAGCGCTACACGCATGCTCAAAGTGGTCGTATTGAGTGTATTTAACTAAGGGGGTTGAAGGTTGAGAAAGATATTAATTCACTAGGAAAGAATTAAACAATCATTAATTAATAATTAGCTTAATCTATATGCTACAAGGTTTATCACAAAGTTTGTCTTTATTTCCATACACAAAATTGTGCTTAGGTACAAATTGCTCGAATAAAGATCCGTTTACTCTATGACTCTTACAGTGGGCACACAAAAATAATTCTAACTCTGGAATAATAAAACTGTAAGAGTTTGGCTAAGGGTCTAAGTCTAATTATGTGGAACCAAGGGCACCGTCTCTTATTTATAGAAGATGAGGTAGGATGCGATATCACTTATGCAATATCACATGGTGAATGTGATATTGTGTATGTGATATCGCGTACGCATTATCATGGCTCATCAAATACCAATAAACACAAAGGATCCAAAAAGGAAACAAAAACATATGATAAAGATGGACATTTTTATTGTAACTATGATCAAGGCTACGACCACCAAAGAAAAGGTAGCAGGCACCATCATAGTGACAGTTCTCCTTCTTCTTCACCTTCACCCTCTCCTTTAGGATCTGGACACAGCCATAAAGGAAAAGACCATGATGATATGGGCAGGAAAAATAGGAGTTCTAGATGAAACAATTAGGAAAGGGGATGAAGGCACTCTCAAGAATCACATCATGAGAGAAGGGAGAGTAGGGAGCAACATAGGCATCATAGACATCATAGACAGGACGATCACGATGAACCCCTATTCACTACCAGAAGTATGTTAAACATAACTGAGGCCATCAACGTTCCAACAAGGCACCAAAAAGATAGTACAATCAAGAGATTAGACATGAACAATATCCCATGATTTGAAGGGGGATACAACGTTGATCCTCAAAATCATCTACAAGCATTTCATGATGCATGTGCCTTACAAAATATAGAAAATGAATGGCAGAAATTAAAGTTGTTTCCAAGGACACTGATCAAAGAAGTAGAAAGCTGGTACCGATCCTTAGAACCAAAATCCATTCATAGGTGGAGTACCATGTTAGAACTATTTAACAATAAGTATCAAACATACTCCTGAGTGTCCAACCTACGTAAGCAAATCCAAGGATGGAAACAAGGTGGTCATGAACCCTTGGATGCTACCATGGGCCAATATTATGCATTGTTACATTTTTGCTCAGGCCATGGTCATTCGCAAAGGGATCAACTATGTCATCTCGTAGATCGACTTAGGCATGAAACCCAAAGAACCCTTGGAACTTATGCCCAAAGAAGACTATCTAAGCTTAGGGTCCATCAAGTTCAAAGATTGTTGGAGCAAGTTGCTAAGGAGGAAGGTGAGCTCAGGAAAAGAGAGAGTACAGAGGAATATAATAGAGATCCTTCTCTCTAAAAGGAGGGAGTAAGATTTTGTGAGGATGAAGAAGAGTTCCCACTCGAAGAGATGGTGAATAGAAAAACTTTGCCTATCCAAAAATTGGCATCAAAATTATTAGCAAAGGTAGACCAAATGTGGGACTTCCTAGATGATAGATTTCAAATTATTCTCAAAATAGTAGAGGTGTTTAGAGAGCAAGGTAGTGAATGGGAAAAGAAAAAAAAGAAGAAAGCTGAATATGCACTCAACAAGGGTAAGGGAAAAGTTTCCATCATCGAAGAGGTTGTGGATCAGATATAGACAATGATAGATGATGCGAGATATGCCAATATGATCATCCTAAGGGATGTCCTATAATCTCACATCTGCAAGAGTCTGGGATGTATGCACTCAACCCATGATTAAACATATGGCAATCACCCCAAAGGTTACCTTATTCTTAAGGTAACACAAGATAGTTCCACTAACCCTTAACATATTATCCAAGTGGAACTCCACCACAACCAAGTGAGCAATATCAATGGTGGCAATACCCACAATCATGGGGAATGCCACCACCATAGCAACAGTATCCTTACCATTAACCTAACCCGTATAGATATTACGTGCAGTAGCCAATCTCTCAACGTGACTCTACTAGTCATCTCACTCCTCAACCTCACTACCAAGCCCATGAGTATTATATAACTCCTTCTCCTAGTGGTGATTTCCCACAAACATACTATCCTTGTCATCCAGCTACATCTCTTCCACCCATATCTCCATTACCACCTGCTCCAGCTATGCAGGGTGAGTTCCCTACCCAGCCACAGCAACATAACGCTACAAGGGCTGTTAACTCTCAATCTACTATTGGTTCTAACAACCGCCTAAAGAAAAGACCTTTCTTTAGAACCAACAATCCAACCAGATCCTTGCAATCATAAGCAGCTGATTATTCAAATGCCTCATCACCATCACTTGAAACTTCGGAACTCCCTTAAACCCAAAAACCTCACTCAACACACACCATCATGTTAACTCATGTCATTAATGATTGGATAAAAGCTGGCCATCTCCCTAGGAAATTCTCTAATCTTTGGAGTCCTCTTATATATCTACAAATCATTGGGAATGAACTGTGCAAGGCTCTTTTGGATTCAGGTTCTAGTGTCAACCTCATCTTCCAAGAAATGTACAAGGCCTGGAACCTACCTCCACTAAAAAAGAGTAACATTCATCTTGAGTTGGCTAACTAGTCCATCATCATCCCATTAGGACTAGTGGAGGACATTGTCACCACTGTTTGTGGGTGGTTATATCCAGCTGACTTCCTAGTAATTCAAGTTAACAACGGTAAGGGGGACTTCCCAATCATAATGGGAAGAGCATGGCTAAGAAAAATTGATGTGTGCCTAGGAATATATGATCTTTTCCTAGAAATATCCAAGGAAAATACATTTGGGAAGATCAAGAAGAAGAAAGTTCCATGCATCACATACAGTGACACAGGGTGTAATTGTGTGCAGAAGTCCTGGTTCGTACAATGTTTAACATTACCTGTATCCAACTAGTGTGCACAAGTGACTAACATAAAAAGATGCCTATATGTAGTAGCCACAAGATAGCAAGGCACCTAGTGGCTGAAAACTGATCAAGAGAGCAGTTCAACTATATGCATGGAACCAACTGAGGGTTTGACTTGTGCTTACATCGATAACATAGACACCTTAGAGAAAGTCCATTACCAACTTCTAAGTCTCAACATTGAAAATATCAACTATGGAAAGTTGGAAATCCCTAATAAGTTTAACCAAGAGCCCCTAGAGTTAAAACCATTACCCACCGATATGGAATACACGTTTCTCAAAAATGGAAAACCAGTAATTATTAATGCTGAGCTTGCTCTTCAACAAAAAGAGAGATTGCTTGAAATGGTAAAAAAATGGTTGAAAGCCTTTGCTTGGTCATATCTCGAATTAACTGGAATAGACCCTAGGATATGGCAACATAGAATTTACACTAACCCCTCCATGAAGCCTTGACGACAATTGCAGAGGCAATTGAATCCAAAGCTCAAGCAAGTGGTTAAGGAAGAAATTGAATACCTTCTAAAAGCTAGGTTCATTTACCCCATTACTGATAATGAATGGGTTAGTCCCTTAGTCATTGTGCCCAAAAAGTGAGGCAAATGGAGGCTGTGTATAGAATTTAGGCTACTAAACATGGCAACATTCAAAGACCACTTTCCATTGCCATTCGTCGACCAAGTCTTAGACACCATTGCAGGGCATTGCTACTATAGCTTTTTGGATGGGTATAGTGGGTACAACCAAATTCAAATAGCCCCAGAAGACCAAGCCAAGACTACGTTCACCAGTCCTTGGGGAACATTTGCATACAAATAGATGTTGTTTGGCTTGTGCAATGCTCTTGCAATGTTCCAACATTTGGTTCTAAGCATATTTTAGTAGCAAATAGAAAATGATGTAGAGGTCTTCATGGATGACTTCTCCACTTATGAAGTGGACTTTGATCAAGCCTTGGACTGATTAGAGCAAGTATTAAAATGATTTGTAGAGACCAACTTAAGGATCAATTCGTAAAAAAGCCATTTAATGGTCCAAGAAGGCATAGTATTAAGGCATAAAATTTCGAAAATAGGGATATAGGTAGACCTTGATAAGATTAAATTTATCCAAGGAATCACACACTAACCTAAAACTGTAAAAGATATTCAGTCATTCCTTGGACACATTGGCTATTATAGAAGATTCATTGAGAACTTTTCAAAGGTTGCAAAATCATTGGTTGAGTTAACAAAAAAGGATGAACCTTTTGAATGGACCAGAGAATGCAAACTAGCTTTCCAAACTTTAAAACAGAAGCTTGTGGAAACACCTATTCTATAAGTTTCTGACTAGTTCAAGCCATTCCACATAATGACTAACATGTCCAACTTTACCTTAGGAGTCGTGCTTACACAGTTAGATGATCAAAAACATCCTTATTACATCCACTGTGCAAGTAGAAGTATTTCTAGTGCACAACTTAACTACACTACAACAGAGAAAGAGTTAATGGTTGTAGTATTTTCACTAGAAAAATTTAGGTACTATGTATTAGGCTATAAGGTATTTATGCATACAAATCATAGTTTCCTAATGAATTAACCAATGGTGATCCCTTGCATCATATGATGGCTCGTAATCTTACAAGAGTTTGACCTTACAATGATTGATCATAAAGGCACTAAGAATGTTGTTGCTAATCATTTATCTTGATTGCAATGGGACAACAAACAATATGAGTACTCACTTTATGATCATTTCCCTAATGAACTCCTCTTTGTAGATGTAATAACTAATCAATTGATCACTAAGAAAAACTGGTATAGTAGCATTCTCACCTATCTCCTTACACAACAAATACCACAAGGGTTAGACATTAAAAAGAAACAACAATTTCTTTATCGAGCCAAGTATTTTATGGAAATCAATGGGCAACTCTACAAAGTATGTCCTAATGGCTTGTTCTGATGGAGTGTGCTTGATGTACATCAATTGTGAGTTCTCCAAGATGCTCATGAGGGTCCTTGTGGGGGTCATTATTCTAGGAAATGAACAGCCATTAAAATATTTCTTGTAGGATATTATTGGCCTACATTGTTTCGGGACATCCATCATTTCGTCCAATCTTATGAGCGCTGTCAACATGATGGGGGAATGATTGCTAGAATGGAGGGTCCACAACAATGGATTCAACCCTTAGAACCCTTTGACATATGGGGAATTGATTTTATGGGGCCCATTACACCAATGTCCAATGGAAAAACCTACATCATTGTTGCCATTAATTATTTTACAAAATGGGTAGAAGCAGCTACTATTAAGGATTGTACATCATCTACCACTACACGATTTGTTCAACAACAAATCATAAATAGATTTGGCATGCCTTGTGCACTTATTTCGGATAATGGTACACATTTTATAGGTGCAACGTTTTGGGAATTGATGCAACACTTAGGAGTGTAACACAAACTGACTACACCATATCATCCCTAGGTGAACAGTCAAGCCGAAGTCACCAATAGGGAGATTACAAAAATACTGACATGAACTATTAGTAAGTATAAGTAATATTTGAGCACTAAACTGAATGATGATCTTTGGACATACCGCTCCACCTGGAAGCTCCCTATAGGCTACTTTCCCTATGAGTTAGTGTACGGTAAACTCCTGACACTTTTTATTCAAGCAGAGCTTTGTACACTATCTATGGCATGTGACCTCAACCTTGACCTTAATCTAGCACAAAAATAATAGTTAATGATCCTTAACTTGCTAAATGAAAATTAATTAGTCACCTTGTCATCTAACAAATTGCACAAGGCCTTCAATAAACAATGTCATGACTTAAGGATTAAAAAATTTAAGTACCAACCAAGAGATAAGGTTCTCTATTGGAACCCCACACATGTGCCACAATGCACCAAATTTGAAATGCTATTGGAAGGGCCTTATATTATTCATCAAACTTTTCCTTTAGGAGCCATGATGATCTTTAAACTTGATAGCCCAGATAAAAGATTGTTGGTCAACGTCCAACAGACCAAACCTTTCCATGAGCCTAGGACAACCAGTACTCATACTACCTCTGTTGGTGGACAACCCTACTCTCTATTTCAGATCTCCTCCTTCCAATGTAGTCATGAGGGAGAGGGCCACCAATGCTAACTATTCTCCACCCTTAGTTCTTTTTGTATTTTTGTTTTACATATTTTTGTTTTACACATTTTTCCATTTTCCTTATTTTTTGTTTTATACCATCGTTACCATTTTTCACTATTTCTTTGTTTGAGTGTCCATTTGATTTACTTTCATTCATCATTCAATGAGTGCTCATGATGGTGGGTTGTATTATAACGTTGCTGATTGCTAATGTTTAATTTTTACCTTTGAATTTCAATGTTAATGCTAGGATGTGGTTTCTTTTGATAAAATAGGCAATGAGTCCATACCATCCATTCAACTCTATGGTCTCCCTTTGTTTTGGAAGTGTACTATCCCTTTTTCTAAGAAAACTTATTAATGAATTGGTGACTTGGTATTTTTCAAGCCAAGGAAAGACTCAATGGTTGAAAAGGGTGTGACTTCAAGGGTATTTGATGCATTTGTGCTAGTTATGCTCTTGGGTACTTGGATGTTTTTCATCGTGTCTTCTGCCATTCCAATATTGACCAAATATCAGGAAGTTGATTGACTCAAAATAAGTCTTTGCATGGTGTGGTTCTCACATCAAAAAAAAACAAAGTGGGAATTCAAAGCACACCCCTTAAACACAATAAGGAAATCTAGGCTACAAGCACTGGTTATGGCATTGGAAAGAAAGGTTACCCATGCTTGAAGGTTCCCTCTAACTAAGGCCCTGTCTCGCTTCCTACTTCTCCATCTCACTCTCCTTGGAATGGTGGTAACTCCTTGTGGAAGCATTCTTGTTGCTTCAGGAGGATGGATTGGTCAAGTGTGTCGACGTAAGGCTACTAGAAGTGATTCGTTTGAATCTAGATTTGGAATGAATAATACTCAGTCACATTAACCATATCATACACAAGGGACTCTACACAACCTTGCCCTTAGGATTCCATTCCATTTTATTCCCTCATTCCATATTTCTTCCAATTTTCCATCTCATTGCCGATTTTATGATTAGTCTATATCTTGGTGATTATTTAACCATTGTTTCCATATGTCAACCCTAGAGCCTACAGACTCTTTGGTTTGTGGGTTTGTTAGGGCATAAAAGGCATGGGCTTGCTTTTGGGAGGACCCACTGACATTCCTTTATGGTGCAATTGTTAAGTTCTTTTCCTTCAAAATTCTTCGCAATCAACCAATTCTCATTTCATTCCCATCTAGACATCCATTCTATTGGCTTTGCCATTGTTATTTCTCTCATCTTTCTTGTTTCTTAGCTTGCTACTAGAGGTTCGCTCTTAGTCATGGGGGTCCTATCCCAAATTTTTCCAAATTTTGCGAACTTATCTCACCGCTACATCATAAACCTCTAACCTAGTATCTGCCATATCCATAACCTAGCCAATGCACTTTCCATATTGAGGCAAGGTATCAACTACATGATGGTTTATCTATCCTTGTTCATTTGTGACTGTGTTTTTTGTACAAATGGCAATCATACGAGCAATGGACTAGGCTAGGAGGAAGCACTCAAGATGAATTGGAGCTGAAGCATTTACAAAAGGAACAAGTTTGGTTGTGTGGCTATGGATAAACAACAGAAGGTGCAATCTCGACATTGACAACAATGTGTCTCATTTTCTTTTCTCTCTCTTCAAGCTATCAAATAAGGGCCTAGATTTCATTTATGTATACTGTTCACCACAATGGACATGAACCCCAATGTTGTAATATCCTTTTACATCCATTCACCGGGCACTTTGAGTTTGTCATCCCATTTCACCGTCAGTGTCATTCAATCAATAATCTCATACCTTCCCAATATTTTGTAAGGAAATTGAGGACGAGTTTTCATTCAGTCATGGGGGTATGATGAATCACAATATCAAGACCGGGATATCGCATCTATGATATCGGGTCCGCGATATTGGGGCCTAGCAAGTGATATCGAATATCCAATATCGGGACCTGTCTCCTCACCTATAAATAAGAGGAGAGTGCACTTGGTTTGGCAAGAGATTAGTTAGACCCTTACCCAACCTCTTGCCTTTTCTCCCTCTCAGAGTTAGAATTATTTCTGAGTGCCCACAATAGGAGTCATAAAGTGAACAAATCTTTATTTGAGCATTGTGTACCTGAGCAAACCTTGTGTACGGTAATAAAGATGAACTTTGTGATAAACCTTATAGCATTTAGAATATATTAATTAATGTTAATTACTATTATTTAATGCTTTCCTTAGTTAATTAATGTTCTCTCTCTCACCCTACAACTCCCCCAAGTAAGCACACTCATTACGACCACTTCGAGCATGCGTGGAACACTTGGTAACCTAGTAATGATTAGCATTTGGTAATTGCAATAGTGTTGCACTAGTTCAGGATGTGTACGACAAGTGGGAATAGATGATGGTGTTAGGATTAGTTAGATTGTAGCCAATTATTTAAGTTAGATTAGTCATTTAATTACTTCACTCCTCCCTTATTAGCACCATGACATAAAAATATAAAAGCCATAAAAATCATATACCTCAAGTTTACTTAACCATACAATCACGCTATACAAGTAAGCTTGGGAAGACAATGATTGACTAACCCGTCCTTGTTCCATAAAGGTGCATAAGCACTTAGTCCTTGGAATTCAACCAAATCGTGCATGTACACTCGTATTTGTATGGTTGAGTGTAGGGATACCTCGTCACTCATCAAGTATGATAGAGATGAAATGGTTATCTATGAATTGGGACTATGAGATTGTAAGGATTATTTTTCATTTTGGCATGTGCTATATGTTTAGGAAATTTTAATATTATTTATTATATATTAATATTTTATTTAATTATTATTTTAATTCTATTAATTAACTTGCTAAATTTCAACTGTAAATATATTTATTTCTAGATTTCAAATTGAGACAAAGCAAGTGTCATTGGAATTGTTATCTTACATACTATTTTATGATGCATCTAGTAAAATTTTTGAACATCAAAATTTTTGTGGTTGTGCAAATCTCTCTTTTGTATTAAATAAATTTTATTTAATTATATATGTGAGTATTATAAAATTTTTCTACGCTATATTTTGGTACTATATTTATGCTCCTAATTAATAATTTTTATCTATTTTATTGCTTTCTTTTGAGTTAGTAAATCAAGGTTAAATCCAAATCCTTAGGGTTTCGTAACATCTCTATTACTTAGTTATGGGATTTTATAGATAATTAATAGGAATGTTACAACCTCCATCACCATTACCAAAAACCCTCCCAAAGATTTTGGCAACCATAGTTGCTAATAGTATTCACTAGCATCATCATTCCCTACCTTTCTAATTCCAATGGAGACCACCGACACCATTAGTGCCTACCTTCTTGACAACTACCTGCACTATCATTCCCTTCCTCCCTTGTCACCAATCGTAACCATTAGTGCCATGAAAGCATGCCTTCTTAGCTAGCCATTGCCTATGCCACCATTCCCTACCTCCCTAGTTGTTGATGATGATTGTCGATGTTGGCATTCCTGCCCCTTGATTATAGGAAAAATTTTCATCAAGTGACAAAAAATTTTAAATTTTTTGTCAATCAATGGGAATCTCAAAAAATTGTTAAATCTAAATTTAAAATATTTAAATACAAAAATACAAAAATAAATAAATAAATAAATTTAACCTAGTGTTAGCAATTTGGATATAATTTTGTAATTAAGCACACTTGTCCTAGAGTTGTACTAGGATAGATGACCTCTCAAGAAGTCTCATTTTCTATTCCCAAGGTTTTGGACTTTAAAAGCCATAACTTTTTATTCCAAAAGCCCTTTTCAATGAATGAAGAGTCATATCCTACAAATTTTGATGTTTCAAATACAATGACAAAGTCAAATATACTGTACAAAGATTCAAATTTTAGTTTTTACTCCTCACTCCAACATGATACCTCAAGACCCTCATAGACTTATTTTAGCATAATTCAAGCATACAATGTATGTTTCTAACATATAAATAGTTGTTTCTAATATTTTTTAGCCTTATAAACTGAATGGTGAGCTCAAAATTATTATATGAATATCCAATCATTAGGTGATATCTTATATTGATCCTTGAGAGATCATAACTTAGAATGACTAACCATGCTTAATAATTTAATTGTTGGGACTGAAAAATCTAACCTCTTGGGCCATATTAGGCCTTAAGATTAGGTGCTTAGTCTATGTGGATAGATGATCTTAGATCACTAGTCCCTAATGTATTATTAGTTATACTATCGGAGTCAATGTCTTAACGATGGTAGAAAGGTTGTTATGAGTCTAAGTAATATAGCTAGTTGTTATTGATCCAAAATTAGTTGGAGCATCAACTGGTAAATTAGAATGATCATGAAGATGTATACAAGTTGAGCCTATAACCAAATCATGCAATAGAAACATCATGGAGAATCATAATCTTACTCTTGAAAGGTGTATGATATCCATGAAGAGAAATAACCCCTAGGAGAATCTAAGAACAAAAATGAAAGTTGCAACATACAACATACTTGCAAGATCCCTGGCCAATAAAAAGCAACATCCACTATGTCCATCATGGACCTTGGACTGACATGAGTATTAATGCCCATGCATTTTAGCAAAATTACAAGATTTGAATGCTAATGTCTTATTCCTACAAGAGTCTTGTCATGGAAATTCTTATACTAGTTTTAACCTAATTTGAAAACTTTAGGATATAAAGATGTTTATAAGAAAAAATGTTATTTTCTAAGTCCTTTTTAGCCATAAAAATTATTCTATTATAGGAATTACAACATGTATGGTTATAAGATCTTTTATAGAGAATCCAAGTTCAAATTAGTACAAAATCCTAGAATTTTAAGTTCTAGGGACGAAAAAACTATCAAGGTTCTGAAGAAGTCACATAGCCTTGGCATCAATATTAAAAATCCAACCATCAGGAAGATGTGTATGTGTGGTCTACAGACATCTAATTACCAAATCAACATGTTTAGATGTTAGAATTTGTCAAATAGCATGCTTTATTAACCAAATAGAGGAATGTTTGAAGAACAAGTCATTCCTAATCATACAGATATCAATCTAGTGTCATTTATCCTCTATGGAGACTTTAATGTGAAAATTAAAAGTAATGTTTATCACATCTTAAAATATGAATGTGTAAAAGAACCCTTGAAAGATGAACCCAATTTGAAAAAGATGTTCTCATCAATTTAACATGCAATTCCATTGGCTAGTGCATATTCCTCTTACTTTAAATCTTTAATAAACAAGTCAAATCAAAAAATTCAAGAATAGATGATGTTGATGGATAGTGCTTGATAAATCATGTTTTTCATATGCTCCAATATTGGGGTGGCCACGATATTGGGTACATGATATCGAGTATGCAATATCGTGGCCCAAGATGTGATATCATACATTCGATATCGCACGGTTACTCTCAGGTCTATAAATACAACGCCTAAGTGCATAATTGGGAGTAAGTTTTGGAGGTCAAGTAGTGAAATTCTTGCAATTTGTTCATTTTAGAGTTAGAATATTTTCTAGGTGCCCACAGTAGGAGATCTAAGTGTGATTAGATCTTTATTCAAGCATTGATGTACTTGAACACACCATTGTGTTGGCAATAAAGACAAGCTCTTTGATTAATCCTTGCAGCACTTGAGACTTTCTTTCTTTATGCATTTATATGTCATGATTTCATGTAGTTCAAATTTAATATTATTTTAATGTTATTCATTTAGTAATTAGTTTTGATTAATTAAGTAATTAATTAAAATACACAAGCACAACCTCTTCAAACATACATGTGACACTTGGTAGCTTAGAAATGATTAGCATTTGACAACCCAGCAATGTTTACATGAAGTTCAAGATGTGTCCAAGAAGTGGGGACGGTTACTTATGTNTACTCATTGATAACCATAGTTTACCAAGTATGCTATCATAACCAATGAAGATGGGTTAACATCATTTTTCATCAAGGCTCAGAGTATCTTTGGTATGATGCCTAATTCTTTCAAGTTATAAAGTTATTAGAGTTAATTTTTAAGGAAGAAATTGAGAGGCAAGATCAAGCTATTCCACATCAAAAGGGCCATCTAATCACATACCACTTATGGCAAAATTACAATTACTTCCATTAATTCCTAAGGTTGATTGAGATTAGGGAAAATCTTAACCTTACTCTTATTTATAATCTTCTTCTTTTCATCATTGCTTAATTTATGTGTTAATTAGATAAGTAAAATATCTTAGTGTAATACAAGTTAGGAATAAACAATTACCCTACCTTCACTTGGGGTAACCAAATATAAGTTGTACTTTGTATGATCTTAGTTAGAACTAGTGATAGACCTTTAATTAACCTCTTGTAATTATCTTATAAAATAAGGTAAGCATTGTTAAAATAATATTTAAATTCAGATATACTCTTCTCTCTTATATTTAGTTTGCAAAATAAACCCTAAACCCTAAACCCTAAACCAAGTCAAAAGGAGAAAGCCAAGTATTAGAGCATAGGTGAATATAAGGAGCACCAGAGGTAAATAAAGGTTATTAGTGTGAAATTGTTCAAGGAAGAATAAAAAATAAGAAGGGTAGATTACCACATCTCCATTTCTGAATGGTGCTACTACATAACAAAGATGGTGTCACTTCATAGCAAGTGTTGTATTTATTATAATAAGACCAAAAAGTACAAGATGTAATGAAGATCCAAAAGGGTGTGTTGTAATAATAGGCATATCTCTTGAGGTGACCTCTGGAAATTTGACCTAAGGTATTTATACCTAAATATTAGAGGTTGTATCAACATGGAGTTGCAAAGCTAGTAAAAGCAAGTAATGCATGCTGGGTAACGCAAATTTACCAGAGGACTAGCCATGCTTCCTAGCTAGTTACAAGCCTAACTATGGTGGCAATGCTGGATAGCCTCTAAGGGATACATGCAGAAGGAAGATAATTCCAATGTACCCTCAGACCCAAATACATTAGTCTATATTAATAAAAAATTCTATTCTTTTTCCTTTTAGATTTTCCCTTTTATTTTCTTTACATATAATATTGAATGGTACACATATTTCATGTTTGTCACATTATCTTCTTTATGCATCATGTCTAGTGTAATGTTTATTTGATTTTTTCCATGACATCCAAGAATGGGATGTCACAAATACCTCTTATTTATCTCACACATTGTTCATGATACTTACACAATAATGTCCAAGAGTATTTATAAATATAGAGTAATTGTCATGGCATTTGAGAAAGGACATAATAATTAGTTAAGAGTTAACTAACTAATGATTAATGTAAGTTATCAATTATGTATAAATATCAAACATCACCATAATAGTGATATTACTATGATACTATAAACTTGAAATCACAATGACCATTTATAATAGATCTCTTTCGAAACTACAATTTTTACTTACATCCACTAAGACTCCTTGGATCTATCACACTAGTTTTAGAATTCCTTTTATAATCTTTTTTAATTTATAAATTACTACTACCCATTTGAATTTCTTTTAAATGTTGAGCTTAATAAAACATACTAAATCCTTAACATACAATAGCCTCCTTTATAAATTTAAGAGGAACTTTAAGAATTCATGAAGATTCTCATTAATGGTACTAGATATAATTATGAATTCATCTAAAAATAGTGAACATAAGTAATTTATGTCTAAATTAAGCTAACAATGTATAAAATAACTTGTGGTTATGAGAGGATTTAAAGAAAATCCAAGGAAATTCTTTCTATACCCTTATATATTGATAGATGATAAATTTAATTAATATTTGATTGAGATTAATTCTAATTATCTATAACTTGTAGGATCCAAAAATAAAATTAAATGTTCTTGATAGACATTATAATAATATTTCACAAATTTAAATACCTTAAATCAAACTTCTATAAATTTAGTGATCATTAAATAATCGTGTAAAATTAATCTTATTTATCATGTAAACATAACATTCAATATGAATTATATGAAAAACATATTGTAAACTTGATATTAAAACTAAAAACTAAAAGATGTCATCCTTTTTTCTAGTGGATCTAATTTTTCTCCAACATATGTCATTTTTTTATCATACATCTGATTTTTCTCTCTTTAAATTCTCTCCAATAGATTTTATTTCTCTAGAATTCCCCTATGATGGATTCCAAACTACCTTTAACTCCTTCAAATAATGCTGCAATTTCTACTTCTTCTATGGATGCATAAATATTTTTTTCTCATAATTCAAATTTACAAGATAGTAACCAAAAATTCATGATGTCTTCTATAACATCTTGAATGCTCCACCCTACATATCTTACTATAATGAGGCTAAGATCTAAACAAGTATCGTATAGAGAAATATGATGACTCAAATCAAGATACATATTAGATTGAAAATATAGCATGTGTGTGCATGTGTGTACATGCGTGTGTGTAAAATATACATGCTAGTAATACACATAGCTAAAAGTACCTAGCAAGCCATCAAGTCCCACATTGATAGTAATATGAACAATATGTACAACAACATGTCATGGAGTCTGCTAATTCATTGGTTTTTTAAATGAAAACCATGGAAACTATATACATCTCTTGAATAAATATGTACATAAATGCAAATATGTATAGATAAATCATGCTTCCATCCTTCCCCTTAACTTTGATGCTTTTTGGCTCTTATAGTTCCATCACCTACAAAAAATTTAGTTGATGTAAACTAAGTGAAAATTCTTTACTCTTTCCTTATTGAATGGTTGAAAAATACCATACTAGAGAAGAGGAATGGAGGTAGGAGCAACATGCACCCGAGGTCAATACACAAAGAACACATAGAATATGTTCACCCATATTAAGAAATAATCATATATGAGCTTAAGCTAACATGTCACACCATATCTATACCTAAACATACATATAATTCATACACATCATTAATCAAGTAATCATAAACCATCCTAACTCATACCATCACTTAATCACATATAAACTATCTAGACCCATCTCATCAAACAATTAAGTGTAATTCATTCAAGCATAAGCTAGTCAAGCTCATATGGCAACTCATTCCTCAATAAATCATGCATAATCATTAATCCATGTGGCAACTAGCACATCCACTTTTAACATACCATATCTATTCATTGTCATGAATACTAATTATGTCTATATGCTTGCAAGTCTTTTAGTAGTCTTTATTATTATTACTAATGCTAGTTCTTATTAACCCATGATCCAAAGCCATTAGTCTTCTAGAGGGAAAGTCATAAGTACAATTCCCAACTCTCCTAGATCTCATATCATCTATATAAACTATCACATCTATACTTTCTTACTCCCAAGATCAGGTCTAGTATATAAGCCTTACTAATGCATCCTAGTGAGGATCATCCTCTTTCACCTCCAAGGTGTCTCACCATAAACTTGTCCACTCCCTCATGTCAGCTTCACCTAGCAAACTGAGAAATCTAAATCTAAAGGGCCCTAGATCTACTATCTATGCTAAATAGAAATTAAAGAACTTTGTTAGAACAAAAAAAAACACTTACAATTTGTTAATCCAGAATCTATATGTTTATGAATATGTGTTGCTACAATTATATCGACTTGGATCCTTCCAAGAATGGATTTGAAGAGATAAGCATGAGTCTCTAAAATCATGGGAATGAACCTTATCATCTTATTTATGGATGAGATAATCATGGGTATGGATAAGCATGGACATGGATAAGCAAGGAAAACTAGGATCTCATCTTATTTAGAATAAATAAAAGGATGGTTCCACTCCAAGGATAATTTGGAACATCTACACATCATCTTCCACAAACCCCTCCCCCCATGATGGTAAGGGGTTCCACTCCAAGGAGGTCTATGAAGGATGCAAACTTCTCACGGCTCAAAATCTTGGTAAAAATATCTACTAGTTATGCTTCAATTGCATAATGTTCCATGTTGAGGATGTTGTCTTGGATTAGGCTTCTAAGATGGTAATGCTTAATATCAATGTGCTTGGTACGCCCATGCTGAATTAGATTGTGAGCCATTGCAATAACACTTGTGCTGTCACAGTATAAGTGAATGGGAGAATCAAGTGTAAATCCCATTTCAGTGAAAATAGAGTGAATCCACATGGCCTGAGAAGCAGCGCTTGATGTAGTTATATATTCTACTTCAACTATTGAGAGTGTGACTGAAGACTGCTTCTTTGATCCCCAAGAGATGAGTGATGTACCAAAGAAGAGAAAAAAACTAGAAGTTGACTTTCAATCGTCAAGGTCACCTCCCCAATCTGCATTAGTGTATCCCCATACCTTGAAGTTTGTATGTTGATGGAATGTAATCCCAAAATTTGTTGTAGTTCTCAGGTAATGTAGAACTCATTTTGCAGCCTTCCAATGTGATTCATGTGGATCTTTCATGAACCGAGAAAGGTAATTAACATCATATTGAATATTTGGATGAGTATTGGAAAGATACAATAAACCATCAACTAGGGATCTGTATAGTGATGAATTGACTGAAGGAGATTTATCATTCTTGGTAAGTTTTATACCAAGGGAGAGTGGTGTGTCTAAGGGATTACTATTAATAATGCCAAATTTCTCAAGTAAGGATTGGGAAAATTTCATTTGGCATATGGAAATGGATTTTGTTCTCTGGATTACTTGAAAACCCAAAAAATATGACATTTTCCCTAGATCAGACATTTCAAACTCATTTTACATAGCATTAAGAAAATCATTTCCTAATGCAATTATAGATGAAAAATAAATTAAATCATCTACATATAGACAACAAAAAATAAAATCATCTCCAGATACCTTTTTGTAAATTGTAGTTTGGGACTGAAGATGGATGAACCCCTCTTGGATGAAAAATGAACGAATACATGCATACCATGCATGTGGAGATTACTTGAGCTCATACAAAGCTTTATGAAGCTTGTACACATGATCTTGTTTTCCTCCATCAATGAAATCTAGGGGTTGTTCCACATAGACTTCTTCATTCAGAATGCCATTGAGGAATGCAGATGCCACATCTAGTTGATATACAACATAGCTAGCTTGTGCAGCAATAGCTAGAAATATTTTCACAAATTCCATTCATGAAATGGGAGCAAAGTTATCATCAAAGTCTCTACCTTGCTCTTAGAGATAGCCCTTGGCAACTAGGTGAGCTTTGAATTTGTCTAGTTCACCATACTGATTTCTCTTAAGTTTGAATATCCATTTTAAGCTAATGACAAGCTTAATAGATGGATGAGAAAATAGACTCCAAGTGTTGTTTTTATTGATTTTCTATAGCTCATGTTTCATTGCTACAATCCAATGATCATCCAATGTAGCTTCGATGATAATGGATGGTTTTGCTAGACCATCAAAGCTCCCCCCCCCCCCCCCCCC
>MNCI01027685.1:178588-189824 GCA_015680685.1 Gnetum montanum
GCAACACATATAAGTCATCATCCACATTAGAGAAGAGAGTAATGGTAGCACCTGCATCACCCTAGGTTGGCTAGACATGGTGTTGGTGATAATGACTAAAGGTTAGGCGGCAGTGAAAATTTAGATCTAGCATTTGGGAGGTTGGGTGAGAGAGAGCCACCCATGAGGAAGAAAGAGACCACTAGGGAGGAGTCATGGTTGGCGTAGAGGGAAGGACCTGGGAGGGCACGACTACTGACCAAATTGGGGAGGGCATTTCTACAAAAAATGGAGCAGAAAGAGGAAGGAAAATATGTGTAGATGTCGACGTAGAAGCATGTGAAGTTAGAGGCCCATAGGAAGTAGCATTGGATAGAATGGTGGATGGAAGGGAGTCCAAAAAGGGTGGATTGTGTGCTAGCGAAAAGCAAGAAATGTGGATTGGATGCTACTAGAATAATGAAATTGGTAGCTGAAGGGAATGACAACTTGAGAACCAAAAAACGTGGAGCTGGGGCACCGAAATTGATGCTTGGACATTGTTGCATGGAATGGAGGGAGCACTGGTGAGGAAGGAGAGGTTCTAGCACATGAGAAACAGGCGAGGCAGACCCTATGAAAATGGGGTGCCATTGGAGCCTAGAAGTCGCACAGTTCCTGTGGTGTCCATGACTCTGGGAAGGACATCCCCATCTGGCATAAGAGTCCCAAGACATGTGCCAACCTAGCATCATTGGAGTGGGTTTGGCATTGGAAAGAGAACAGCCTGGAGGGTGCTCAAAAAACATGCCAATGTTGGGGCCTACACAAAACATTTTTGTTGCTGGCAAAAATAGATTATGGTCAATGTAGTCTTGTTCCAGAAAATTGATTTCATGGGAATCAACGACCTTGTGACTGTTTTTATCATAGCACCTATAATCTTTAGATGTGGGAGAATATCCAACAAAAATACAAGTCATAGCTTTTCCATCTAATTTTTATTTGTTTTGGGCAAGGATGTGCACATAGCAGGGTGAACCAAAGATTTTCAAATGTGAAATATTAGGTGTATAACCATGCCAGAATTCATAGGGTATTTTATTGTGAATTGATCTGGAAGGCACTCTATTTAAAAGATAAATTGATGTTGCACAAGCTTCTGCCCAAAACGTATCCACTAGGTTTGACAGTTGCAATAAACACCTGGCCATTTCAACCATGGTTCTATTTTTCCTTTCAACTACTCCATTTTGTTAGGTTGTATAGGATTTGGTAGTTTGATGACTAATTCCATTCTTCTTGCAAAATTCCTTAAATTCTTGGGATCAAAATTCACCACCACGATCTGTTCGGATTTTCTTGATTGTATTGCCACTTTGATTTTCTACTACCACCTTGAATTCTCTAAACAATCCCAATGTTTGATCTTTTAATTTCATAAAATAATCCCAAGAAAATCTGGAAAAATCATCCACAATGATTAATGTATAGTATTTTTTTCCTAGGCTCAATGCTTGCATGGAACTGCATAAATCCATATGACCTAGATCTAATTTTTCTTGAGATTTATGTTCTTTTCTAGAAAAAGGCAATCTTGTAATTTTTCCTAGTTGACATATGCCGCAATCATGACTATTGGGAAAAGAAAATTTTGGCATGCCTCTGACAAGTCCTTTTTGCATGTGGTCCATTGAGCCAAAGTTGACATGTCCTAATCGAGCATGCCACAACCATGCAACGTCGTCAGTGACAATGAGGCATTGAACATCCTTTTGTATCTGCAACTTATACATTTGAGCTTTGCTAATAGGGATAATGGAAATACCCTTATCATCATCAACCTTAGAGATTTTACAAACATTCTTTTCAAATGCAACACAATACCCATTGCGACATAATTGTTCCACACTTAATAAATTCTTTGAAAGATCTAGAACAAAGTAGATTTGGGAAATAACATAGTTGTTACCTTGCATAGTTGTGAAGGCAAGCAATCCAATCATAGCAATGGTTAACTTCTTCCAATTACCTATGGTGACCTTTCCATCATATGTTTCCAAACGTGAGAAGAGTTTCTTATTCCTAGTCATGTGATTGCTACGCCCACTATCAACATACCACATGTTGTTGTTGTTAGCATCTGATGCCTTTGTAGAGATCAGGAGGTGATCTTCCTCCTCTTTAGTATAAAATAATTGCTCACATTTCTGGTCATTATTGTGGTGATCTTCATGTTCTACAATTTTTGCTTTTCCTTTCTTTCATGCTTCTTCCTAGACCAACATTCATGAGTATTGTGGGTGTTGGTACCAAAGAAATGACAATGCTTACCTTCATTTGATTGATTTGATCTTCCATGACCACGACCTCAAAATCTACAGTGATTGCATCCATGTCCTTTGAATGAGGATCCACTTGAGGATATTTGTATTTGATTTTGATTTTGATTGAATGATCTCTGGAATTATGCTTGAAATGCATTTGTTGTTGAATCCTCACGATCAACAATTCTTTGCTCATATGTCATCAAGCTTCCTACGAGCTCAACCATGGTCATCTTATTGATATCTCTTGCTTCTTCAATAGGCATGACAATGGGATCATATCATCGGGTCACACTTCGAAGGATCTTTTTAATAGCACGCCTTTCCTCAAGTGTTTCTCCACAAGATTCAAGTCCATTTTGAACTTGTTGAAATCAACTGATGTATTGATCAATATTTTTTGAATCTAGCATGTGCAAAGATTCAAAATCTTTCCTTAAATCTTGTAACTTGACAACATGAACTTTTAATGATTCCTTGTATGCAATCTCCAGTGCATTCCATGCAGCTTTGCTTGTTGGATGCATGATGATTTTGGGAAAGACTGTCAAATCTAACCCAGATTGAATGATGAATAATGCTTTTGCATCTTTCTTATGAAGCTTCTTGACTTCATTCTTTTCATCTTCTGTCAAGGCTTGAAATGTTGCTTGATCAACATATTGAAATCCACCTTCAATAATATTCGATAGATCTTGTGAGATCATAAATGTCTTCATCTTGATTGCCCAATATTCATAATTTTCTCCATTGAATATAGGAATTTGGAGAGACACGGATCCATTATTTTGGACCATTCTGGAGAGATTTGTTGTCAAGAATCTAAACCAACTTGGCTCCAATACCAAATGAGAAATTTGAATCTAAAGGGCCCTAGATCTACTATCTATGCTAAATAGAAATTAAAGAACTTTGTTAGAACAAAAAACACACTTACAATCTATTAATCTAGAATCTATATGTTTATGAATATGTGCTACTACAATTATATAGACTTGGATCCTTCCAAGAATGGATTTTAAGAGATAAGCATGAGTCTCTAAAATCATGGGAATGATCCTTATCATCTTATTTATGGATGAGATAATCATGGCTATGGATAAGCATGGATATGCATAAGCATGGACAACTAGGATCTCATCTTATTTAGAATAAATAAAAGGATTAGATCAATCTCCTAATAATGTGGAACATCTACACATCATCTTCCACACAAAAAACTACAAGTAACTCATGCTACTCACATTTTCAAAAGAACACGTACTAACCTAGCTCACTAAAGTCACAATAGTTCTAAAAAAATCATGTGCAACAAGATCAAATCTTACATATTCATATAAATAGCATAGAAATAATAAATATCATAAGTATACTCATCATCATCACATCTCCACACATGACTAAATCTACTAGTCCAAGTACATGATACTATGAATCTAATGAAATGCAACTCTATCAAGCATAATATAATCATAAACATCTACAATAGGACTACACACACAGCCAAAGGCTAACAAAGCTACTCATAAATTTTCCTTGCAATATCAATAGTTTTTATTATCGACAAACATCCCACTACAGCTAGATCATAGCTTGTAGTTCTACTATATTTTCTTGGCCACAACCTAACTACGACTCATGATGGAATCATAGCCTTTATCCAGGGCTAGCTATAATTGAGTTGATATTTTTCTTGATGCAAAATATAAATAGAAAATTGACTATAATCCACTATGACATTATCATGAATCCTCCACAACTCATATTTATTAAAATCTTTTAGTGTAACCTAGTTACAAGGGTTCCACCACCCATGACCCATAATAATCCTAGCTATGAGGATACTAAAACTAGTGGTCCTCTTAAAACCCTCAATGGTATTGTGTTGCAAGCCCACTATGAATCATGTTTATGCATAGAAATTACCAAATAGCATAAATAGTAAAGATAACTGAAACATCACATACTTCACTAAATCAACTAAACCTATAGAAAGTTGTAAGGCATCCATTGTAAACCTAAAGCATCATAGTAATCAATTACATTGCTCATTCATATCCAATTATCTAATAATACATACAATCATACCATAATTTCACAAAATCATAATCTATCCTAGATTTCCAAAGTTATCATGTATAGTAAATCTAAAGATAAGAAAATAAAAGAAGAGTAAATGTAATCCATTGAATTAATCAAAGCATTCCAAGATGAAAATAACTATAACAAGTTAGCAACATGAACAAGTCTTTCTTCCAAACCACAAAATCTTAACTATGTATCATAAGACTACTACTAGCTAGTAACTAGCTCTAATTCAAGTCTAAAAGCTCTAAAATCTATCAAGAATCATAGCTAAATTGAAGAAGGGTTCCAAAAATAACCAAAAAATGCACAAATGCTCAAGAAGGAAGAATGAATTTGGTTTATGTTTTTATTTTAAATAAAATAAAAATATAATTTTATTATCATAGGTTTATTTCATAAGTTCACACCATATTACCAAGCCCAACTAATACTCCCATGACCTAGCACTCATAATTAACTCATGAAGACTCCAAATCAAATATTGATTAAACATTTGATAAGCCCATCTCATGCATGTCATAATCATAAATCAAACTCATAATCACATCATCATCATGCATAGCATAAGATCATAAGATATATGTCCTAGCAAATATCATTCTACTACTCCTACTTTCAAATCCTCCATCTCTATTAATCTCAATGTCTATTTAACACATTCCACATGATTAATGTAACTAATCATGGAATCTAAACATAGGAACATCAAAATAAAATGATCTATAATATCATAATATTAACTACTCATAATAATACATCTATATGTTGGACACACATCCCCCATCATAACTAAACATGCACATGTAATAAGCATAACACTATACTAAGGGACCCTACAACAAGGAGTCACGCCTTCTTATAGTCATGTTAATGCAACTAAGGTACTTAAGTTTATTATCACTAATTATGTATATGAATTATTAGTTGCTAACTTTACATTATGATATGTATTCATCCATATTTTAAATTATATTCCTTGTAATCAAAGTTTTTCTCAATAATTAAATGAGCAATGTAAAAGGAAAATATTCAAATCATTCTTGCCAAGTACTATATACATTTTTCTCTGATTTTTAAACTAGGTAATGCTTTAATGATGCAACATGCCCTAGATATAGGGTCATTTATACATAAGCACATAATGTTGATAATTCACAAGTGGACTCCAAATTTTGATGTTCAATCAAAGGAATATTTTAAATTTTTCTAATTTTTTTAGCTAGCTAATCTTTCATTGGTTTTTTATAAAGTTAACTAGAAAATTATTAGACTTCTCAGTCCCATTAAGCATATGGAGTTCATTTCCATAGCATTCAATTTTCATAGGCATTTTTTGTTAAAAACATTCTTCTTAATCATAAAAAGAAAATTGTATTATAAGTAGGTAGGAATATTTACATTCAATCAATTACATATTATAATCTTCATAATTCTTACAACTTTTATCATTATAAAGAATATCTATTAATGCTTTCCCTTTACTGCTTAGGAAAAAAGATGTTGTGGAAAAGAAAAATGTATTCTAAAATTCAAGATATGGAAGATCAACTCAATGTTAATGATAAGAATGATCAAATAACAATTAACAAAATTAAAGAATATCCAAAATTATATGAAATGGTTTACATGTGCTACATGAAGCACTAATCAACCTAGATAGAAAGCTTGTAAGATAAATTTTTCTGTATGTTAAAAGAATACCATTAACTCAAAGATTAAAACTAATGGTAACAAGATATTTTATAACTAATGGTAAAGATTCTTGATGTACATTTTTAAAAATTGAATGAAGTGATGTTGAAGAATTTGAGCTACCATTTTTTCATAAATCTAGCTTTTTTATAAATATTGGTAATTCACTACAACATTCTATTAATACTCAAATCCTTTTGCTCTTTTAAGTGCAAGAATGCATGTTGAAAGTAATGTAAATATTGTTAGGATTAGGAACATCCTTCATAATAACAATTGTAAGCTTTCACACCCAAGAAGATATCCCTTAAACTGAAAAGTTTCTTTTTCTTTTTTCTTTTCATGTTGTTTGCTATGTTTTCTACTCAATGTCAAGTATGTGATATACTATAAAATGTTTTTTTATTATTAATATTTTTTGGAGTTCCATACTTCAACTCCCTCCTTTCCCTAATAAAAAAATGAAAGATATATATAAAAACATAAGAGAACTTGTAATAAAATTGACAAAATCTTATAAAAATTTAATATGAGTACATTATGAAAAACATTTATGAGAAAAAATTCTTTGATACATGGCTTAAATAGTTAGCTCCTTATCTTCTGAGGTAAAAAATTACTAATTCAAATTACATTTAAAGCATTATTATATTCCTTCTAATATATCTAATCAACTACATGTCTTAGGGCATACCTATAGCTACATTATTTTGAGTTCCAACATCCCTCAAGAAAATTTGTGAGAAAATTTATGTGAAATTGAATTCACTAGAGGATCAATTCATTGTAAATTTCCATTTGTAAGAATGTAAGAAAGAAAAACAAGAAATAAACTAAACATATAACTAATATGTAAGAAAGGATTTGTGTTTTCCCTTCTTGAAAAATGCAAAGTTCTTAATTTAATAAAAATAAGAGAGTTTGCCTCCTATGAACGACCAAGATCTACAAGGGACAAAGCATAAAAATGATGTTTGGAATTTGATAAATACAACTTATTTTATGAGAAAAAACAAGGGAGAAAAGAGTATACATGATGAATTGTTATGTCTTACAAGTTAACAAATGAATGAAAATCCTATCAACATTATTTAAACTTATTTTAGGGATCAAATAGAGTCATTTGTAGATGTTGTTCCATAGGTGATGTGGTGATGTGGACAGGTAGCATCAACGCGATTGGATGTGTTATTAGTGGTGCAGGCATTGGGAATAAGTTGATGGAGTTATGAAGACACTAGAATGGCCATGAAGCATACAAATGATGTAGGTGACATGGATGCCAGCACTCTAGATCTTTCAAAATTTAAAAAATTGATCTCAAATCTCAAGAAATCGACTTAGAATTTATGTTTGAATCCAATATTTATAGGGTTAGAATTTTCCAAAACACCCAAAGTTTGATTTAGTTAACTCAGAGTTCATTTTTGGCAACTTGAAGTGCATGCTAGATAGAATAATACTAACAATGCAAATAGATGATGCAATGATGCTAGTGTCAACATCAACTATGCCACATTACTTCACATTCTACCCTCCAAACTATCATTTAGAACCAGTATCAATGCCCAACCTACTACTAAACATCACTAAGGTGAGGTTGAATGGATGTTAAAAGGTTTCATAGGATCAAAAGTATTATGCAAGATTAAAGTTTCATTTTTTTTCTTACAAGTGACACTAATGCCACCAATTATGCAGCGTGAACATGTTGTTCTAGGCCTTTTGAGATTTTCATAATTACCAGAATTGATGTTCATCACTTCAGGGATTATGTGAGCTAGTTGCTAGAAGCTCAACAAAGGTAAAAATAGGCTCAAAATGCAAATTTGTTTGTAACAATGCAGTGGTAACACTAAGGGGTAATAGGTTTAGCATCACCTAGCTGAGACTTGCTATTTTGAACTTCTCAAGATCTTTAAGATCATTGATGAATCATGTTTTGACTAGCTTTGATATCGAAGCTATGATATCGAATACCTGATTTCAGAGCCCAATACGAGATGTCAAATATCTGATATCATGGGGTATATGCCAACTTATAAATATAGCACTTGGGCTCACAATATGGAGATAGTTTTTGGTCAATTTTTGTCATAGATAGTGAAGCTATTGCAATTTATTTTCTCCATAAACAGAATATTTTCTATGTGCCTGTAGCAGGAGTCTAAGTGTGTACAAATCTTTGTTTGAGCACTAATGTACTTGAGCACAACAGTTAAATGAAAATAAAAACAAACTGTTTTGATCATCCTTGCAGCACTAAGAATAGATTAATGTTTCCTTGATGCATTTAATATTCATGTACTTTATTTGCATGCACTTCACTTTAATGCACTTTAATTAAGAAATTAACTTCTATTTGTTAATGAACATAAGCATGACCACCTCGAACATACGTGTAGCACTTGGTAACCTATAAATGCTTAATGTTTGGTAGCCTAGTAGCACTATACGTGTTTAGGATGTATTTGGAAAGTGGCAACGAGTACTTATGTGAGGCTAGCTAGGCAGTAGATAAATTAGATCTTAAATTACTCTACCTTTCATTCTTGTTGTAGGCAATTAAATTTATAAAACATAAAATGATAAAAATCATGTACCTCAATTGTACTTAATCCATATCCTTGAGCTTCACAGGTGTAGTTGGAAAGACAACGAATGTTCTCAGTGCCCATTTCACTCCCTAGAGAATTAGTGCATTGGAGAACTATAGGTCCATATGGTTGGGCATAGGGATACCTCACTGCTCATCAATCACTAAAACTAATGTTTTTTGTTATTGGGAAAATGTGGACTAGTCATCAATGATTGAAATGAAGAAAAACTACAATTTGAAGGTGAGTTTTTGGAGTATTGAGTATTGGTAACATTAGCATCAATGTCTCGTAGTATCACCTAGGTGCAAGACACAATTCTAACCTTCAAGAAGTAGTTTGAATGTTGAAAATAAAGCCTAATCTCTAAGAGATTTTTTGGAATATCTACCAAGAGCTTATAGAAGTCCAAAACATTGCTTTTGATGATGATTTGGATGGCATTTTAAGGGCCTAAGTGGATGTGATAACGTAGAAGACATGCTTAGCCTTATCATTGAAGCACCCAAAAATGAGTAAAACATTACTTCCTCTTAATGGATACTACTAAGATGCCAAAGGAGGATCTATCAAGAAGAGAATGGATGCTTTTTTTTTATGATGTGCCTATAAAAAGAAAAAGAGGAAGAAAAGAAGCAAGATGAAGGGAGAATGATAGGATATTGTGGATAAACCTATTATGAGAATGGTGATGTGTCATAGGAAGGGACATGGCTAATTCCTACATATAAAATTACTGAAAGAATGTCACTAACTATTTTTCATACCTTATTCTACTAAAATTCTCAATACACCCTCACTAGAATAGAATTGCTTGGTCCTTGCGAATGTGTTATTGAGAATAAGGAATATAAATAGGAGGGGGATTAGAGGAAGAATAGAAAAACATGTAAGAGAAGAAATGAATTATAAAATTTCAAAATTGAGAAAGAAATGAAGTAGAGAAAAGAATTAAGAAGCATTACCTATAAATCAAGTTTAGGAGTTATGCCACAAAAGTGGGGTATAACTAGATCCCACATGTTAATGATATCATTAACTAATAGATTGATAAATTTTCCCCTTATCCCACTCAAGATCAATATGTCCTCACATGAATTAAAAATGGTAGAATTCTCATGGATCTTTACATAAGGTATATCACTTACAAATATCCTTGCCATAGTGTGTTGTGAAAGAAATATTAGTTGATGAGTGGCAAGGTACCCCTACACTCAACCATACGAATATGAGTATAGCACACGCGATCCAGTCGAACTCCGCAGACTAAATACCTTAACGCCACAAGAAACACTTGGGGTTAATCATTCGTTGTCTTCCCAGGCTTGCTTGTAGGTGTCACGGTGTATGGTTAAGCAAGTCTGAGGTATGTGATTTTTTTGGTATTTTTTCGTTTATCTCCTAAGCTATGAGGGAAAGGGTTGAGAAACTAAGCTAACTCTAACTAATGTCTTAAGTCTAAATTAACTAGCGTCAGCATCCGTTCCCACTCACTGGACACACCCTAAACTATGCAACTGTGGCTACCAAACGCTAATCGTAACTGGGATCACCACACATAACGCAAGTGCTCAAAGTGGTCGTACTGAGGTGCCTATTTAGCCTAAGTGTGATAAGTAGCTGATTCCTTAACTAGCCGTACACATTGGACTGCTACTGGGATTACCAAGTGCAGATCCTGGAATACGCTACTAGGTTACCAAGCAACCAATGCTCGTAGTTAAGTCATACTCACGCGTTGTGACGAGCAGCTGATTCCTTGATCAGCCGTACACATCCGTAGATGCTCGTAATCAAGTCGTACTCGTGTGCACTAGGAAAGCAATAAATAAATAACAATAATTAAAACCATGTACTGCAAGGTTTATCCAATCAAGTTCGTCTTTATTGTCGTACACAACTTGTGTTCAGGTTACAAAGTTGCTCAAATAAAGAGCCATTCACTCTAGGACTCCTACTGCGGGCACATGGGAAAAATTCCAACTCTAGAGAGATCAAACTGCCAGAGCTTCGCTACTTCTAGCCAAGATTTTGAAATGAAGGGAGTGCCGCCTCTTATTTATAGATATGGCGGCGGACCGCGATATCGCGTACGCGATATCGCAGGGAAAGACGCGATATCGCGGCACAGTGCATGTCACATCTCATCATACCCCCATGATTGAATGAAAACTCATCCTTGAGTTCCTTACAATGATATCAGGTAGGTATGGGATTATTGAGGGGAAGTGGAACTAATGGAATGACATGTGAATGGGTCTTTATTACAAGACTTAACAAAAACTGGTGTTCATGACAACAAGGGTGAACACCTTATTACAATGACATCAGGCCACAATTGGCAGCTAAGAGAAAAGAGGAGAGAGAATCAAAGAGAAGGAGAGAGAAGAGTCTTGCTGTTGCCAATGCCTAGATTGCGCCTTCCATTGTCCATCCGTAAGAGCATTATCAATCCTGCTCCTTACATAGATGCTTCAGCGTGGCTCCATTCCAAGTGTTGCTCCAGATCCATTCCATTGTTGTATGATTGCCACCTGCACACACAACACAATCATATATTAGCAAGGTTAATTG